>WWET01006340.1:39844-59087 GCA_011038615.1 Limnodynastes dumerilii
TATTTGTTTGCTGCATATTTTATGACCAGTTTGTCTATTATCTAGACTGAACCAACTAATTATTAATATTTAAATAATTTTTATTTAGGTAATGGGGTTGTGAAATATCACAATTTGCACCTATACACACTATAGTGTAATTTGAAGGGGTGGCTTTTAACTGTAATTTTTACAAGATAATATTTAGCCTATGCATATTGTACACAAAAGTGTTTATCCGGAAACTGAAATTAAGGGAACAACTGTTGCAAGTGTCCACCTGAACAAAGCCATGTAACAATGTGAATGGTTGCAAAAATGTTTTCATTGTTTTGCATGCAGGGAAAATACTTTGCTTTTGTACATAAAGTTCTTGGACAATACATTTTTTAAGCTTAGTCATCATGATGATGGAATCAAAGCATTAGCTAAGAAACACAGTGAGAGGATGCCATGCCAAGTAAAAGCCATTATCAAAGCCAAGGGGGAGCAAACCAAGTACTAGCAGAGGTATATGCTAATCCAACACATGCAGAAAGATGTTACATAAAAAATAAGTTTATATAAAGCATTATTATTTATTATTATTTTGTCAAAATTTTTACAAGAAACAAAAAAAAAAATCCTAATTCATTACTGTCATCACTGTAGAAACTCACATGCTGCAAAGATTTATTTTGTAAATTAGATTTTAACTAGGAAACTTTTATTTTAGACTGAAAACTATCATTTAGAGTTTAGCTAGGAAGCACTATTCTCAGTGCTAATATACAGTCACCACCACTGTTCACTCAACTTTGTTTTAGAAATTCAGAAGGATGGGATCTGGGAGCCCGGCCTCCTTCTCTAGGGTCTGGCAGGTGCTGGGTAGGAGAATTGGGTTGGGTGAAAGTGGTAATGTTGTAATAATAAACTGCTTCAAACTTTGTCTGCTGGTGATTTATTGTTAACCAATAAAGCAATATAACAAAAGTTGTTAGCGTACTGTGTGTACCAACGCGTTTCATCAATGCTAGTTGACTTCATCAACTAAAAGTACAAATGTGAGATTTTGAATGATAATATTATTTTACAATAACTTCTGTGAAGAATATAAACATTTTTTTAATTGTGCGGAAATCATAAGGTTTAGCAAAAAAATAAGTTTCTAAATAAAATTAATTTTAAGAAAAATTCAAGTAGGGTGGATAGAAACTAGATATAGCTAAATTCATGGAACTATTGGTGGCCATCTTTAATAGCCACCATTTTGTTCTGCATAGATTTTCAAGTGACTTTCTATCTGAAAAACTCTCTTCTAATGTCATCTATGACCACAGCTAATGGCATATTTCAAACAAAAATTGCTGTTTTTTTTTAAATGAACCAGATGTACTAGAAAGATGTTCTAAAATCTGTCACATTTTATCTGGGGCAGCAAGAAAATAATAATGGAGAATCAGACATCAATGAGATATTTTTACATTCTGGTATTTTCTGATCATCCGAAAAGTAAGACATTTATTTCCAGTTTGTTTTTCTTGATATATTTGGTTGGAGCTCTGGTGAATTCTTCTAATCGCAGTAATATCCCTGGATCCACATTTACATCATCCAATGTATCTCTTCATCTGCAATTTGTCACTTGTAGACATGTTATACACAACTGTCACTGTCAATTTTTTTACATCTTGTTATCAGGAAATAACACTCTAGAAGAATGTCTTACACAGTTTTACTTTTACTTTGTAGCGGGCTCTATGGAGGACATTCTGTTATGATATGTCGCTATCTGCCTTCCATTATACTATCACCGTATTCTGAGTAACCAAAACTGTGCTCTGATGACTACAGGATTATGGGTAACGGCCTGGATAAATTCATTCATTTTCACAATCTCAGTTTTAAATATGTCCATCTATTGTTCTAACACCATTCATCAGTTCTTCTGTAATGTGAAATCTCTGATTATTACTCCGTGCACGGCCTCTGAACTGCTCTACATAGTAATTCCCTTAGAATCATTGTTATTTGGAATTGCTCCAGTTTTATGCCACATAAACATTTTCTCAGTTATCTTGCGGATCAAGACCAGCGATGGAAGAAGAAAAGCCTTCTCCACCTGCTCATCCCACCTCTCTGTCATCACCTTGTACTATATGTCAGGTGTTTTAAGGTTCCTGTTACCATCATATTCTGATATTTTGGATTTTGTGTTCACTGCATTTTATACAACAATTAACCCCATAATAAATCCCATCATATACAGTCTACAGAACTCTGATGTCAATCTGGCTCTGCTGAGATTATTATGGCAGAAACATGTTCACCACACTAAAAGATATCTTCTCTATTTTATTATATTAATGATTTGTTCTGTTTAGATTAATAGTGGGATTTTAATTTGGAATGTATTAGGCTAGTAATTAAAGTAAAAATAATCATCACAGTGTCTCACAACGCTGAGGTCAGGAGTTTAATTCCCAGTCTAGACCTTATCTGTGTGGCAGTGGCGTTTTGTAGGGGTTTAATTCCCAGTCTAGACCTTATCTGTGTGGCAGTGGCGTTTTGTAGGGCACGTGCCCTGGGTTCCGATGATGTCCAGCTGATGGGGGCATCATTGGTGCCATGGGCATGAGTCCTATAAATATTTACCCCGCCATGGATATCGGCTGGTAGGCAGCTGAGCTTATTCAGGAAGTTCCTGCATGAGCTGCTGCGGCAGTTACATAGAGCATCTGATTTTCAGCTGGAGGGGCTGGTGGCATATGATGGAAGTACTGGCAGAGCTGTTGGCATATGATGGGAGTACTGGGTGGGGGCTGGTGGCAGATGATGGAAGTACTGGGGGGGGCTGGTGGCACATGATGGGAGTACTGTGGGGAGGGGGCTGGTGACACATGATGGGAGCACTGGGGAGCAATGGTGGTGGCACATGATGGTGGAGCACTGGTGTTATATAAGAGAAAGGAGATGATGGGGAGGAGGAGCTGATGAATAGAGAAATGATGAATGGATAGAGAAATGATAAAGAGAATGGGGAGGGGAGGTGATGATGAGAATAGGGAGATGATGGAGGGAAGAGGGTGATGAGAATGGACAGATGATGAATTGAAAGGGGGAGATGTATAGGCAAAGCAGGCACTGGAGCACATCTAATGTGTGTGTATATGTATATATATGGATATATATGTATATTGGTTTCAACATATATAGGATATACATGAACATCTATCCTACTGAACAATGTATCCAAGGTATGGATCAAGGGCTACACAGGTAGGTGTTGCCGTTGGATCCTCAAACATATGAGGAATTTGCTGCTGTAATAGAGCTCAATTGCATCTTATTCCCAAACCTCCATTTCTCACCCCTAGGCGGGTACAAAATAAACTGGACACACCAGCGCTTCAGCTCGTTTTGTTTTTTCTGCACAATCAAAAATATATATAAAAGAGATTTACAGAAATGAAAATTCACGTCGGTGTTGTATTGTGCTGTGTAGGGCTGGAAAGAAGTGTAAGGTGGCTGATGGTCCCTGACACAAGCTGGCCAGTGTCTATACAGGAGGACTATGTGTAGCTAGAGTTAGGTCACCTACTGTTATCCTGACAAAAGTTTACCATGTATATCAAGACGTTATTGTGTGCCTCATCTGCCGGCTGTAGGCATTATATTACATCCAAGTTTTTTCACTGTATTCATCATGACACATCCTTTTCCATTATGTTTTAAAGGAGATGCAATACTTGCTATCCTATGTGTGACTGTCACTTTCAACCCTAAACTTTCAATCTTCATTAATGAAGACATTCAGGTGTGGCACCTTAGTGAGGATGGGATCTATCACCTGAGGCCTGTCCAGAATCACTATGCTGCACGTTTGCATTTTAAGACCTGTAAAAAATAACCACTGTCTCATTAATATTGTTAGATGGTTACTTATCCAGAATATTTACGTGACTTTTTGCTCTTATATACGATAGTGGTCAGTGATTATTAATAAAATCTTATTTTTTGGGTCTCTCAAATAAAAAAATAGACTTCTGTAATTACTTTTCTGCCTTATTCTTCAATATAAATATAAACATTACCAAATCTTTTAGTCATCTGTGTATTTATTATGAAATTGAATGTTAATGACTGAAAATTAAGATTAGTCAGACTAATATTACTGTGGTTATTTTTAAAAACAAAAATTAGAAGTTAAAAAAATAATTTAACCAAAACCAGCCAACATCACTACACCCTACTACATCACTAATTGTAACCACTTGTACTGATGAACTTTCGACAGCCAATGGCTAAAGTGAAGCTATGGGTTTCTCAGATCACTCAGACCAACACTAGGTGAAAAAAAATCACAATGATTTATTCGGCAGAATTAAACAAAACATGGCACACATTCGCAGGTCCAAAAAGTGAGAAAATAAGGCCAGGTAAATCGAGGTTTATGTGTCCCACAACATTTGTTTTACAGAGATTCACCTTTTGGCCTAAGTCAGTGTCTCTCTTTCAATAGCACCAAGGGAAGCTTTTTATGCAACCTCATAATCTCATCATGTGAATAACCTGCTCAGAGGAGTTGCAAAAGGTCTTGATTGGTGTTCTCTTCACCCAATCCCCTCAACACCTCCCCCAGATGTCCCCCTCAGGATGACTTGACCTCCTGTTGAAACCAGCACCTTGTTGTCTGACAGAACTCACTAGTGAACAATAGGGAGAACACAGATAGGACAATGGTACTTTAACTCACTCTACTCCTTATTGTCTCCTGTGGAAGTGGAACCTTGAAGTGCTTTATTTAAGGAGATGTTACATTTCCATCACTGGCACTTCCTGTATGACCACTGCCTGTGGAAACATCCAACACATAAAGTCAGAAAGCAGCACATACATTAAATATTACACAATGGACATGCAAAACTACAGGACTAAAAAGTATTGTGCAATTATTACAAGAGGCGGAACTAGCAAGTTGTGTGCCCACGTTCCAAAAATATGCTTTGGTCCTAATGATATCACAGTTAACCCGGTGAGGAGTTTTGGTGATACGGTAATGAGGGCTGTGGCTCTTGAATTAGTATGGGCCCTGGTGCCATTGCACCTGTTGCACCAATGGTAGCTCCGCCCCTGATTATTACTATATGCTGCAAGGTGAGGCTTAATATTTAGGTAAATACTATAACCCCTTTAAGGGCTTTGTTGATCTATTTGTTAGTGATTGTGATTGATTAGGGTTTGTGTTTGTTTGTTTGTTTTAAACTTTATTGCACCTTTGTAATGAGAGGAGAATACTAAAGCTTGTTAGCAATTAGCTACTTAGAGTGTATGGTGTGGGTGAGGAAACAGGACTGGTGTGAATGATAATGTAAAATAGACAATAAGTGAACTAAATAAAAATCTGAAACATCAATAATAAAATTCAAAAATCCATAGTTCATGTATGTGGCATAAAGGTGAATGTTAACCAATGGGGATCATTCCTTCAAACATGTGTAAAGTTGATTTCTCCACAATTGACCCTGATTTCCTAGTGTACTCATACACCGATAAGATAATCAGAGTGAGCTGTGCGGTTCTCAAAAGTCCTGGCTACGAATGTGGACGTCCCAGCAGCAGAAAGAAACACAGTCCTGAGGAGAGGAGCAAGCCCGCAGGAAGAAGAAGACGTCTCAACCACCGGGGGGAAAACCAGGATCCTTCTATAATTGGGGATCTGTGGCAGGTTTTAGCGCTTTTTAGTGTTTCCACTTTTTATTCACCATATTTGTTAGCAATCAGGGTGTAAACCGTTATCGTATCTATAATGGGTGCCCTCACTACACTGCTCTCTCTAAACCCTTCCCACTACACTGCTCCCTCTATACCACTCTCACTACACTGCTCCCTCTATACCCCTCTCACTACACTGCTTTCTCTATACCCCTCTTATTACACTGCTCTCTCTATAACCCTCTCACTATACTGCTTCCTCTATACCACTCTCACTACACTGCTCTCTCTATAGCCCTCTCACTACACTTCTTTCTCTATACCCCCCTCACTACACTGCTCTCTCTAAACCCTTCCCACTACACTGCTCCCTCTATACCACTCTCACTACACTGCTCCCTCTATACCCCTCTCACTACACTGCTTTCTCTATACCCCTCTTATTACACTGCTCTCTCTATAACCCTCTCACTATACTGCTTCCTCTATACCACTCTCACTACACTGCTCTCTCTATAGCCCTCTCACTACACTTCTTTCTCTATACCCCCCTCACTACACTGCTCTCTCTAAACCCTTCCCACTACACTGCTCCCTCTATACCACTCTCACTACACTGCTCCCTCTATACCCCTCTCACTACACTGCTTTCTCTATACCCCTCTTATTACACTGCTCTCTCTATAACCCTCTCACTATACTGCTTCCTCTATACCACTCTCACTACACTGCTCTCTCTATAGCCCTCTCACTACACTTCTTTCTCTATACCCCCCTCACTACACTGCTCTCTCTAAACCCTTCCCACTACACTGCTCCCTCTATACCACTCTCACTACACTGCTCCCTCTATACCCCTCTCACTACACTGCTTTCTCTATACCCCTCTTATTACACTGCTCTCTCTATAACCCTCTCACTATACTGCTTCCTCTATACCACTCTCACTACACTGCTCTCTCTATAGCCCTCTCACTACACTTCTTTCTCTATACCCCCCTCACTACACTGCTCTCTCTAAACCCTTCCCACTACACTGCTCCCTCTATACCACTCTCACTACACTGCTCCCTCTATACCCCTCTCACTACACTGCTTTCTCTATACCCCTCTTATTACACTGCTCTCTCTATAACCCTCTCACTATACTGCTTCCTCTATACCACTCTCACTACACTGCTCTCTCTATAGCCCTCTCACTACACTTCTTTCTCTATACCCCCCTCACTACACTGCTCTCTCTAAACCCTTCCCACTACACTGCTCCCTCTATACCACTCTCACTACACTGCTCCCTCTATACCCCTCTCACTACACTGCTTTCTCTATACCCCTCTTATTACACTGCTCTCTCTATAACCCTCTCACTATACTGCTTCCTCTATACCACTCTCACTACACTGCTCTCTCTATAGCCCTCTCACTACACTTCTTTCTCTATACCCCCCTCACCTCACTACACTCTCTAAACCCTTCCCACTACACTGCTCCCTCTATACCACTCTCACTACACTGCTCCCTCTATACCCCTCTCACTACACTGCTCCTTCTATACCCCTTTCACTACACTGCTCCCTCTATACCCCTTTCACTACACTGTTCACTCTATACCCCTCTCACAACACTGCTCTCTCTCTGTATACCCCTCTCACTACACTGCTCCCTCTATATCACTCACTACACTGCTCTCTATACCCCTCTCACTACACTGCTTTCTCTATATCCCCCTCACTACACTGCTCTCTCTCTATACCCCTCTTACTACACTGCTCTTTCTATATCCCTCTCACTACACTGCTTTCTCTATATCCCCCTCACTACACTGCTCTCTTTCCCACTTCACTGCTCCCCAATATTCTCTTCATACATCTCTTCTTACTGTTCTCTTTAGCCCCTCCTCTGCTATTCTCTGTATATAATACCTCTCCTCCTGTACCGTTTAGCCCACCAATAAACAGAAAAAATGGAGCCGCACCAGCCATAAATAATTATTGTAAAATAGTCAGGATTAGTAGGCGCTACCACAAGTTCTATTTAATTAAACGTAAAGACAGAACAAACATAATCAGACAGGTTATACAAACCCTCTGATGAGAACCTTAAACTGATGCACACTTATGATTCAAAGACAGAGAATTACTCAAATAAAATCAGCATTTTAATTCAATTGTTTTAAAATAGAACATATCATGTTCTACACATATTATTAAGAAAACTACATCTTGCTCACCAACAATCTCTTGTACATAGTATACACATATGTTTTGGCGAAAGAGAAACACTGTAACAAGTTAAGTGTGAGACTCCCGGTTCCATATGCTAACAGGGGAAAACAGCTTGACCTATTCAAACAACTAATGGCCTCACGGCCATGCTTCACACTTCCGTGCATGTAACTGTCCCTCCCTAAGCTGGGAAGTGGAGCCGTAGTCTCACCACACCAGATGATCGTTGGACGGAGGCAGGAAACAGCCAGATGGGGAGTCCTGATACTTCTCACTCTCCACGAACTGTCATCACCCGATTCGCGTTTCGCCTGCACTGGTCGGGTTTGTCAAGGCTGTTTAGCTTACCCACTGTTCTCTTTAGCCACCCTTAATGCCTTTTTTAATTCATTGATTAATTTATATACTTTCTATTCTCTTTACTCCCCCCTGTCTCTTGACTCACTCACTCAGTTGCTGGGTCCAGCAGTCAGCGTTCCTCCCCCTCTGCCCC
Source organism: Limnodynastes dumerilii (assembly GCA_011038615.1). NCBI lineage: Eukaryota > Metazoa > Chordata > Amphibia > Anura > Limnodynastidae > Limnodynastes > Limnodynastes dumerilii. Next base: position 48,236 of record WWET01006340.1, read on the forward strand.
TGAGGGAAGAGAATTGAAAGTAAATAAATAAATGAGAGGGGGAGGAGCGCTGACTGCCGCCCAGCAAGTAAACTCTATTGTCCTGGGCAGGACAGAGAGGAGGCCATGGGCTATCCCCGGCCCCCTCTCTGTCCGGGCCCGGTACACTAGGCCCGGCTGTCCTACCCTGATGGTGGCCCTGAACCCGCCTTATGGACACAACTATGAACCTAATGATAAGGTAGCCCTATGGCATTCATAAGTCACTTAAGAACCTAAAAATGGAGGAGGAGGAGGAGAAGAAGTTATGGGTTAGAATAAACAGTTGTGCCTCTAATTTTTTTACAGCTACGTTAAGTATTCCTACTCAAATTCACTGAATATACCCGTAAGTTTTAAAGAGTACACATAGGGAGAGAAAGTATCTACTATACACTGACTAAGAGAGACCGCCCACTTGTGGATCTTAGCCCCGCCTCTCTGTTGGAAATATAGATGCTTTTAAGTCTGCATGGATAGAAATGCCTATGACTACTATATTATTTGTTATTCATCTTTTTTTATTATTATTCATTTATTTATTTTAAACTAGTTCAGTGTAGATGATGCAATTCCAGACAGTATAATTTCCCTGTGGGTATGGTTGTTTTCCAGTGTGGGACATTGTGAAGAAATGATCAGCATATAAGTAACCCTCTATGTTCTTAGAATTCTGTTTTTCAGAGACAACATTTTTAAGGTCCTTTATATCACTGCATACAATTTTCTCATTTGTTTGATGCAAATTGCTTGAACATTATCTTGAATGGAACCAATAATGATGCTGCATTTTAATTACAAGACTTATCCTGAGCTTGAGAGTAACATAAAAAATGACACCTGCACAATCTATGCTGCAGTATGAGGAGTGCATATTGATTGTAATATTTACATGAAGCTTATATACTTAGCTTTTGAATATTGTACATAAAAGGGTTGATTCAGAATTCGGATTATAATTCTTTTGTATGCAGGTAAAGTGCTTTGGTTATGAACATAGAACTCCCATTCTGCAAAGGGTTATGTTTAAGCTCTAAATTATAGTTGAGCTAGGAAACGTCACCTTTCAACGCTCATTTTGTTTTCATAATTTAATATTTCCATTTGTCCTATCTTGCAGTTCCACGTGGATTTGCTCAGGTCTGTATTTGCACCTGTTTTGCCCTTAATCAAAATTCTGGATCAGCCCTAAATAATAAACAGCTTTCATTTTAGACTGAAAACTATTGTTTAGAGTTGACCTAGGACACAGCAATTCCCAATGCTAATGTGCTGTCTTCCTGGCCATGGAACCTGGTTTTCCAGTGGTGAAGATTTTGGGCCGTATTCAGAGAACCGTTTCCTTGAAGGTACGCAATTATATGCACGGCCAGTGCAGGCCAAACACCTTCACACCCATGACACTCTTGTCTCTCGACCGTGCTGTCGGTGACATCCACCACCATAGACAACTTGTAACTTTCCGTGAGCAGTTGCGTGCGTGTATGTCCTACATACGCTCGATTCATGTTAGTTGAGCCCACATACCTTCATTTCAATGCCTTCCTCCTCCCATATTTATTTACATTTTCACCTGATAGTTTTGCGTATCGCATATCCGGACATATGTACCCAAGTTTGATTCACAAGTCCGTCCGCGAGGCACGTATACTACGTAAAAAAAAATACTATGCATGCGCAGTTGAAACAAACCTATAAATACGCATGGAACTTGTCGTGTAAACACATCTCTGAATATGGCCCGTCATCTACATTTTTTTTGTTACTTACAAATTCAGCCTCAATCACCTCTCTCTCAGTCAGCTCTTCCAATGAGCTACTCACATAGTAAAAGCAGATAAGACTGTACAGATTGTTGGAGGTGTTCCCCCACCTAGACCTTCCACGGAGAGGGTCTTCACAAGGGTCTTCGTTCTGCCAGGATACCTTATAATACGACCGGTCGGAGAAGTCAGATTCAGACACACGTTTAGTTCTGTCTACCAAATGAATTCTGATTTATTAGCATAACATACAGATTTTTATAAGGTGCTTGTCACGTACACCAATTTAAGGAATTTAATTAGCAAAAGAAAATATTTAAAAAAAAAAAAAATTCTTATCTGCAAGCGCGTTAGTAATCGTTATCTTCATAGTCCGAGGCCAGTTTGAGGTGTCATTCTGCAACGTTACCCTAAACAAGTTCAGTCATAATATCATGATTTCTAGTAAATGTTTTGTTTACATAAACCTTCTATTTGTTCCAAATGCACAAAATAGCTGAATTTCTTGCTGTACTAATTCAAAAGACAAAATGGATACAGATATACATAATGGCGTACTAGTTATTTTACGTATAACTTCATTTCAACCCTTACAAGATACTAATGTTTGCAGGAATAATTTTGTATGAGTATAAGTCAAGAGAAAGGATGGAGGACCGTGTTTACACTTAAGAAAGCTTTAAGAAGGTGAGGATAAGCATGTATCCGCCCCTATGTTAAATCTCCCTCCCCCACCACCTTCCTCTTTTTTTAGAAACCTTAAGAGTGCCCTAGAGCTTCCCTAGCTTCCCGTTCACAATCTTTTTCTTAAGAAGGAGAATACGAATATTCTTTGCCCCCCCCCGTCCTTCCTCCCAGAGGCTGTCATGGTCTTTAAAGATCGCATGTACTCAATCTACATACCTAAATGGTACATAGATTGCATAAATGACCTACTACTCATGTGTAGTAGGTCATTTCGTAAAAAAAAAATAAAAAATCTGTTATATTTTTTTCTACAGCAGCAAGAAAATAATAATGGAAAGAAGATGGTGAAGATTTCATCTACATTTCGCCTCTCTCTCAGTCAGCTCTACCGATGAGCTACTCGCATAGTAAAAGCAGATAAGACTGTACAGATATGAGTATAAGTCAAGAGAAAGGATGGAGGACCGTGTTTACACTTAAGAAAGATTTAAGAAGGTGTGGATAAGCATGTATATATAAGCATGTATCCACACCTAACTAAAAACTCCCTCCCACAAAACCTCCCCTTTATTGAGTAGGGCCGGCCCTAGCTATAAGCAGTATAGGCGAGTCACCTATAGCGTCATCTTGTCAGGGGGGCGCCCCAGGGCAGAAAAGGAAATCCAGCACATGTGTAGCAGCTCCCCACCCTTGTAAAGCAGAGCGGTGCTGATCTTAAGTCAGCTGCCTGCCAAGGTACCACTGTACCTCCACTGTGCTCCTCTAATAGCAGTGCTGATTTTCTCCTAGGGGGCACCACCAAAGATAAGACTGTACAGATACTATTATTTACAGGAATAATTTTGTACGAGTATAAGTCAAGATAAAAGATGGAGGACCGTGATTAAGAAGATGAGGATAAGCATGTATCCGCCCCTATGTTAAATCTCCCTCCCCCGCCACCTTCCTCTTTTTTTAAGAACCTTAAGAGTGCCCTAGGGCTTCCCTAACTTTCTGTTCACATTCTCCTTCTCAAGATGGAGAATACGAATATCCTTTCCCCTCCCCCGTCCTCCCCGGATCCTTACCATGCCTCCCTTCTCCCACTATTCTTATTTCCTCCCAGAGGCTGCCATGGTCTTTAAAGATCGCATGTACTCAATCTACGTACCTAAATGGTACATAGATTGTGTAAATGAAGTGTGAAGATGGTCTGGAGAGAATAACTAAATTCGGAAAGAAGTTAAACAATTAAAATTTATATCTGTCATATTTTTTTACAGCAGCAAGAAAATAATAATGGAAAATCAGACGTCGGTGAGATATTTTTACATTCTGCCATTTTCTGATTATCTGAAAAGCAAGACATTATTGTCAGGTTCATTTTTCTTGATATATTTGGTTGCAGTTCTGGTGAATTGTTCTATAATCACAGTAATATCCCTGAATCCACATTTACATCGTCCAATGTATCTCTTCATCTGCAATTTGTCATTTGTAGACATATTATACACAACAGTCACTGTCCCTAAGTTTCTCTACATCTTGTTATCAGGGAATAATATTGTCTCTCTGGAAGAATGTTTTACACAATTTTTCTTCTTCATCGTGGGTGGCTCTACCGAGGATTTTCTATTATTTATTATGGCGTATGACCGATATGTCGCTATCTGCCTCCCTTTACACTATCACCACATCCTGAGTAAGAGAAACTGTACTTTGATGACTGCGGGATTATGGGTGACAGGTTGGATAAATTCATTGCTCTTCACAATCTCAGTATTAAAAATGTCCACCTGTCATTCTAACACCATTCAGCAGTTCTTCTGTGATGCATTATCTCTGATCATGATCTCCTGCACAGCCTCTGAACTGCTTTATATGGTACTTCCTTTAGAAACATTGTTATTTGGACTTGTTCCATTTTTATGCACTTTAATATCCTACATAAACATTTTTTCAGTCATACTGCGCATTAAGACAAGTGATGGAAGAAGAAAAGCCTTCTCCACCTGCTCGTCCCACCTCTTTATCATCACCTTGTATTATACATCAGCTCTGATAGGTTTTCTTTTACCAACAAATTCTCATGTTCTAGATTTTCTATTCACTGCATTTTATACAACAGTTACACCAATAATAAATCCCATCATATACAGTCTACAGAACTCTGATGTCAAAGTGGCTCTGCTGAGATTCTTTTGGCAGAGACTTGTTAACCACACTAAAAGATAGTTTTCTCCATTTTACTGTGTTAATAGTTTGCCCCTTTATATTAATAGGGGGATGAATGGAGCATGTTGCTAAAATTGAAACTGAGTCTTTGGAGATGAAGGTTTTGCAAATATGCTGACAACAATTCACCACCACCATCTAGCCGAAAAAGTATTTGTCTTCATTAAACCTTAACACAAAAAGGTGCAAAACCACACCTTAAGAAATCATGTTGCAATAATAGAAGACACACTATCCCTTGGAAGAAGTTTCAGGCGAAACGCGCATCATGACTCTGCAATATTGGCTGCTTTGGTGCACCAGAAATGCCGCTTCAAATCAGCTAATGAGAACCTGGGAGACTTGTGGTTTTAGTGTCAGTATAGGGTGAGTTACTGACCCATGAACAGGAGAAGCACAATCCTGAGATTGCTAGTGGGTTTGGAGCCAGGGATAGGTTCCTGTTTTCACTAGCATAGGAGTTCTCACCCGCTTTACGTGTGGAGCTGAGCTTTATACATAAACGTGTATCTTACTGTTATATTTTCAGTACATATATGGTATTTGTCCATTGTTACACCAATTCTCATGTGTTAAAAAGCTACTGTGCCCCCTATTACATGCAATTTATCTGACACTAAACCACATATCTGTGTTTATTGCCATGATTTCAGCTCAGATGTGTTACAATGTTTTTATATTTTATTTTTGTCACAGTTTTTACATTTGTGAATATAATAAAATTTGGATGTTTCATTGAGAAGATATAGATGTGTTCAGAGCTGGTACTTTTGTTTGTGGTCACCATATTATATCTACTTTGGGAACAATGGGCCGTATTCAGAGATCCGATATATATATAGTCCCGTATGTATTTTTTAAATTCGGACCAACTGCGCATGCGCAGTAACTTTGTTTACGTAGTTAACGTTGACTATACGAATGGAAGTGCCTTACGGGCAGACCAACCTGTGAATCGCATGTTGGTACATATGGACGGATTTGCGATGCAAAAAAACGCAAAGGGAAATTTAAATGAAAATGGGCGGGGGGAGTGAGCATGACTATCATGAATCGCACGTACGGAGACACATATGCACAGGAATGCACTTGGAAAGTTACAAGTGGTCTATGGTGGAGGAAGTCTCTGACAGCACAGCCGAGAGAGGGGAGTGTTGTGCTTGTGAGGGATTTTGGCCTTTACCGGCTGTGCGTATAATTGCTATGCGATTACGACACAGATCTCTGAATATGGCCGAAAATCAGTAGGTTGCTATTTTTGCATGTTTCCTACCAAGCTCCAGCAAAAGATTGTAAAGGAACTGCAGTCAGAATGGCAGGCCCCTTCCCGAAATCCCCCTTGGCAAACCTTTTGTTTCCCTTGTAGGTATTATACCTAAAAAGACTCCTGGGAAAATTTGTTTGACACAGCATATTTCCTTCCCAGGGAGAAAGGGGGGGGGGGGGGCGAGTTAATAATGATATTCCGGAAGTCTGTTTCAGAGTCACATACCAACCCTTTGATGAGGTGTCGAGCACAGTGCACTGTTACGACAGGGGGGTGCTCATGGCAAAGATCGACATAGAGTCAGCTTTTTCGGCAGGCAAATTTTTCATAGACAAGTGTCTTCCCATGGGGTGCTCAATTTCTGCGCTTATTTTGAGTCCTAGGGTGGTAATTTTTATGTGTGACAATCTTGGGGTAGTGCACACCATTAATCAGCAAGCATTCCCTCTTCAGCGGTGGTTCGCCTATTACTATATTTTCTGTGTTGTCTGAAATTAAAAGTCTATTTTCGGGCGTGCGTGCGGATTCTCTGTCCCGCTTTGACTGGGTTCCTTTTCGCGAACTTACCTGGATGTGGCCATCACTTGTATACCTTGTTCCCTTTTTGTCAGGTATTCGATAAGGTATGGAATCTTTCGCACTTCAGTCTCTTGTGCCATCCACACTTAAGATGGATAAGGCCGCATGGGCAGAATAGTTAGCTAGTGAGAGTGTCTGTCTTCAGGAATCCATTGGGTATTTGTATGCCCAAGATAAGTCAAAGGCATACATGTCCAGTGTGTGAGTTGTTCTTTCCTTCTTTTTTTTTTAACTCCACAGCCAGCTGGATATCTCGAAATACTTCTTGATATCCAGGGCCCTTCATGGCTGGTCCAGATTAAGGCACCCCATTTTCATTTTCATTCTCATGTTTACTAACCTTATAAGCATTGTTCCATTCATAGCCTTCTCTGCTTTCAAAGTCCTATTTTTCAGGATGGCATTCACGGTTGCCTTCGGGGGGCTTGTGCCCTTGGTTGTCCAGTTTGGTTGGTACACGCTGATAGCATGCCTTTGACCCAATGCCGATATCAAGCTGTTTTTCAGAAGTGTCTCCTTGAGATAGATCTAGCAGCCAAGGAGTTTGGAACACATTCCTTCCGGATCAGAGCTGCAACTTCGGCAGCTGCTGGGGGAGCATCAGCACTGCATACAAGATATTAAGTTCTGATGTCCGGTATGTTGACGAGCGCTGAAAGCTGGATGGCTGCTGTGCAAGGCTAGTAGACGCGATCCTCTTCTTTATAACCTCGGCCCCCGGTATGACGTCAGAGGTTGCCGTGCCCGAGGTTATAAATGTGTCCCCTGGCATGACATATGTCATTTGCCGGGAGCACACTGAAAGAAGCAGCCGTCCAGCTTTCAGCGCCTGTCAACATACCGGACATCAGAACTGTGAGTACCATTTATATTGTGTTGTGAATGTGAAGCCTGTCATTTGTCTCTTTATTGTTGATTTTTGGTAAAGCATCATGCATTTTAACTAATCATTTTGCCACAGCCTATATGTTTGCTAAATACTGTACATTAAGGATAAGGATAAACTCCTAAGGGGACCATCTGTTTAAATATTACTATAGCAGTAGGGACATGGGGTTAAATCTTTTGTGACCCGAGGGGACATATTTATTTTATTACATGCATGAGGGTTTTTTTAAATTTACAGTGAAACGGACACAATATGCTGGCGACAGCATGTCATTAACCCTTGGCATGCTGACGCTTATAGTACAATAAGGCAAACCATGCACTGCATTACATGTGCATGATTTGACTTATAGTACTATAGGCAGCTGCTTGCCAAAGGGGAACAGCTTGCTGCGGCAGCCATTTTTTTTTATTTTTACACATTTTATATTTTTTTTTACAGCTCATGGGGGCTTATAAAAGCAAAGTGAGTGCAAATTTCTATGAAATCGACACTTACCCCCATATGATTTAACTCAGGAGAGTTGCAGCAAATCTCTGATGATTTACTAAATCTCACCCTTAGTAAATCCAGAGATTTTTGAAGTTTTACCAATAGCACATTTGAAGTAAGAAACCACGCTAATTGTTTAAAAAGCATCCCCCGCCACTAGAGGTGCACATCAGCAAGGGCCTTCAACATCAATGAACCAGCAAGAAGGAATGGAAGTAGCTGGTTTATATATGACCATGCAGGTGTCAGGGATCATGCCAAAAAGCTGCAGACAGAGGCCAGAACAATATAACCTCAGGTGTAATCCAAAACTGCAACCTGGCTGGAAAAGGGATCATGGGAGGTTTCTGGTGGTGGAGCGAAGCCATGACAGGAGATGAGCATATAATTTGGCTATAGTTATTTTTCATATGTCTTCCACCGTCACCATTTACAATTGCTATAATAGTCCAGTCGTTTATGTTGCTAAAGGTTTAATTTTTGGACCACATCAAGCAGACATTCCCTGTGAATGTCTTATAGAATCAATAATGAAAGTAACGGCTCCTAATGATTTAATAAAAAAAAAGGGAAAATAAACGCAGCATTGATTATTATTGACGCCGACATTAAAAACAGGCAAAGTATCAATTAAAAAAAAAACATATTGATAGAACCTGACATTACTTGAATTGAGTACAGAAGAAAAAACTGTCAAAGTTGATGCTTGAGAAGCTGATTTATAGAATGAATAATGACATTGATAGATTACATACAGTATATAAAGATGCAAACAGAAATGCCATGGTGACAAACAGTAATTGACAGAATTGATATAAACATAGCTGAATTTGAATAAGATTGTTAAAATTAATTGAAAATCTTATTACAAGTGTTGATATTGACATAGGACCATATTCAAACTTAATGTGCATATTTTTACGATCAGTTAAACTGCCCATGCCCAGAACCCAAACATACGCACTAAAACCATGTCTGACTGTTTCACATAAACGGATGTGTGACTTAGGACTGATGCACACATCGGCAGGTAACGATTCCCGCATGCGTGGCTAGAGGGGCAAGACTCTTAATGCATGTGAGCTGCACACGGGCCACTAATGTGCAGTTTAAACAGAGTTAGGACTGATTCACAGGTAGGAGCCTTCTATAAACTAACATACGCACAGGAATAGTTAAGGTCGCCTTTAAACACTCGTAACTTGAAGAACCATATTGTTTGCTGTGAGGCCATGCGTCTTCTCTCGATTAGTTCAGGCCACACCTGCTGCGTGTTTATAATCAATGGATGTGTGTTTATAATCAATGGATGTGTGTTTATAATCAATGGATGTGTGTTTATAATCAATGGATGTGTGTTTATAATCAATTGATGTGTGTTTTATTAAATAAACAAATAAAGCTCGTTTAATTAAATCTCATGCTGGTGTCACTTTGTCATTTTGTGCTGGACTTTAACCTTGTCAAGTTGCCATTAATTGTGTATAGTTTGAGAAGTTTTATTTTTAACTTTAAATTTTGATAACAAATACAATTACATTTACTTATATTTAACTTTATTGGTTGTATGTTTTACTTTTATATTTTAAATTATTATTTAGTAAATGTTATATGAAAGTATATATATGTTGTGGATCATTGTATTTCTAACTTCATGCAGTATACGTTTACGTGCATTGTAAAGTATGTCATGATTATTCTTATTTCAAGTTGTATTTTCAATGGTTAATTTTGTTTGCATATTTTAATAAGAGTACTCGCTGTTTTTAGAAATAAATATTTTTTACTTTTCCAAAGCCTAATCAGTGCATTTATTTACGTATCTTTGATTCATAAGCAGTTTTAAGCACCTAAACGCATTTCCAATTCACAGCTAATAAAGTTCTAATTATGTGCAGGAAGAAAAACCTTTCTTTTCTCTGATTCGGTATTGTGGATTTTTCAATTTAGTTAAGTTCACAATTTTACTTTTAACTGTAAATCAGGTCCATAGATATATTTGAATACATTTAAAAAACTGACAAATTGGATGTTATTGGGAATCTGATTTACAGAATAGACATATTTTAAGGTATTCTATTTTAAGCACAATCTGTATCAGGGATTTGTGAGGTGATACATGCAGCTAGACCCCTAAGTGGCCCAAAATCCACTTGAAAGCGTTAACAGTACAGGAATAAATGGGGATGTATCGCTCAGTATCACTAGTGAGTCAGTAACCATTACATATCTTAAGTTCTTCCATCCAGAACTTTGTCAGTTGCATTGTCAGTGAAGTGATTGTAGAAAGCAAAACCATCATTTTCTCCCGTTTGTGAATGTTGGGAGGTAAGCAGTCGTATATAACTATACTATAATACTATACTATACTATATAACTATAATTATGAGCCAGATTAGCCTCAAAATATATCTAATGAATATAAAAAATATTATTATTTTATAGAGCTACTCACATTACAATGCATAACCAGTATTCCCATACCTTTAGTGTTACGTTCAGAAGGCTGGATGCTGATGTAATAGTGTGATATAGGATGTGGAGTGTGGAGTGTTAGCAGCTCCCTGGACTTGGCCGTTCCTGGCTGGTACAAATGTTTTGCCATAAATGATCCCTAGTTATGTCTGTGCTCGAGTCTGGATTGGATTCATTTGTGTGAGCACGACCTCAATGCACATAAACTATGTCCCACCATCCATTCCTTCCAAAAGGAAGCCCCTCTAAACTCAAGCAGTCGCTGCAATGTGTTGCACTCTCGTCTAGATCACCATAGTTTCTTACGCTGTTGTTCTGGACATACGAATGTGAAGCAATGCAGAGATATGATACGTCATCAGCTGTATGCTCCAGTCCCAAAAAGCAGGCAGTCTTCCAGAGGCGTAAATAGGCTTGATGCAGTCCATGGCAAGTGAAAAACATGCATTCACCCCCCCCCCACACCCA
>WWET01006341.1:4502-27531 GCA_011038615.1 Limnodynastes dumerilii
ATTGTACGGAACCAGCAAGAATTTCTCATATACCAGGATAGTGTACAACGGGGGCTTCTGAACCATCACAGAGGGAGGAAGTTCTCTTTTTTCTTATCACAGACTTTGGAGAATATTGGATGGACTTATTGAACCTTTCTAATTGACTTTTCATTTTTAATTGGATTGTTTATTTATTTACTACACATTTCATTCAACTTTCACGCATCCACTTCAAAGATTTTTTACAGCTGTGTTTAGCGCCATCTTGTGTTGGTTTTTCATAATTACATTGGATTCACCTATTTTATTATTTCAACCATTCAAATCAGTTTTTTCTTCTTGTATTAGTATTTATTTATATCACTTGTTTTATCTTTTTCATCTTAATTATTTATTACGGCTTCTGTTTTATATCACATATTTTTCACCTTTAATTCACTAATTTGTATGTTTGATACTTGAGTTTTTAGTATATATATTGTTACATTTTTACATTTTATCTGATTTCTCTTGCTATTTTACTGGTTTGGCTTTGTCTCCATACTTCCCCTCTCGTTTTAGCGCCTAAAACACATTTTATTCTGTGTCCATTGTTTTTAGGGTGTTGGTGGTACCCCTGTGTTTTTTGGGCTGCTTGTAGTTTCCTATAGAGGAGCGCCTTCTCCATCCTACTATATTATTACTGCAGAATGCAGCTGTTTTATATAGGATCTGACCTAAGATGATTAAACCAAACAACACATAAATACAGCGCTGTGTTGGGCGGAGCTTGGTAGCGCATGGAGTAGGTCAGCAATAGTCTGAGCTCCCGACAAAATCCTGTTTAAAATCCGTTGGTGCGGTGTCTCCAGGCTGCAAGAGTGTCGAGTGTCCCGGGAGGCAGCAGGTGTAATTTGAGCCGGGTACGGGCTCCCGCTGAGCCGCTGTTGCTGTGGCAAATAGCTGAGGGGGGATTCCCGGCTGGATAGAGGTGCAGGGCTCGGGGGACAGGACTGAATAGGTGGCATTGCAGGCTACAGCCTTGAAGGAATCAGTAAGTGGCTGGAGAGGGAAGCGCTTCTGAGGGGGAAAAGGAACAAGAGACACAGGCAACAGGTAGAAGGAGCAAAAAGTGCAGGCGTTATATTGGTGTGAAAATCTCCGGCAGGAACACCATTTTGGATTATAAGCTGTTCTCTGCTCTGCATTGCACGGTACTACAATATAAGATTGGCCAGGCTGTGTGCACTTGTTCCTGCTGCCTCGTCATTTACACTTACTGCTCAGACACAGATAGTATTATTATAGTACAGCTGCCTCATCAAATACACCAGCAGTCTGGACATAGAAATATAGCTGCTCTGCTTGTGTCTATATACTCAACTGTCTCATCATTTACATAAAAAGACTGAGAGGATACAGAGCTGAGTCTGTTCAACTGTCCATAAAAATTTACAGTTGTCTCATAATTTACATATGCAGCTGTAGTGATTGCAGGACTGGCTGTGTTGAAATATATAGTATTATAGCTGCCTCAAAATTTCTTAGTGTGTCTAAGTGGACTTAAAATCGACTATGGCAGGATTGAGTACTCAGTAGTACAGTTTGCCCTATCTGCCTCATCATTTATAAATAAAGCCATGTGGATATCAAGTGGTGAATAGTTGGATCATATATACAGTAATACACCATATACTATCTGCCTAATCATTTACAATTTCTTCAATGTATAACGTGCCTGGATCAGTAATCAGCAAGCTGCAATTACAAGTCTCACAGTACCAACACTTGTAAATTTTATCTGGACAACTATGGGTAAAACGGGACATGCAGCGGCTGCTGCGGCTAAATTGTAGCGTTATGCTCGACAATCTGCACTTAATCTTTCACCTGAGATCGTGTGCTCATCTCGTACAGCAAATTTGCAAGGTGAGGATACTGCAAATGAAGAAGAGGTCCCCACTTTGCATCAAGTTATTACTGCAATCTCTTCTTTGGAAAAAGCCTGATGGGGAAAATGGGGGAGGTACAAGTGGAACAAAGATAAATGGCGATCGCTATGGGTTATGCGGAGAAAATGAGACTAGATTTTTTCAATAAAAATAATTAATTTAATATCAGCAATCAATTAAAATAATTCTGAAGCAAAGTATAAACATGAATAAATAAATATAAAAATAACAACAAACAAACGTTGGCCAATGAAAAAGTCATGCAGTCCTGTAATTAACCATGCAGGGATTGAATCTCACAATAATTGGTTCGAATAAAGGTGTACCTAATTATATTTTCCAGGAGAATCTTGCTTTCCTCTCAGATACACTTGTAAACACGCACATAAAATTCAAAGCTGAGCCTTTTGATGACCAGGGCTGCAATGTGTACCCACACAATACTTAACATGTAGAAGACCTAAAAAATTATAGAAAACTAAACAACTGCACGTCTACCGGAGCGCCTTGGCAATAGTGGTATATTCTAGATATTCACTTTAACATGCACCTATGCTGCAGCTCTTGCTGGGAGGATAAGTCCCTTATATGCAACAAAAAAGAAAAAAGATGCAGAGCGCTTGCTAAGGTTCACTGTTTATTATTAGCATAAAAAAGAAGAGAATTAAAACATATTAAAATCCATAGAAATACAAATAGAAATACAAATGACTGGCAATTACTTAGAATAATAGTAAATACTTATTATTGCACTTAACAAGCCTTATTATTTAGCTGTTGATCAGGCAGCTTTTGTTTAGGCTACTAGACACATTTGTGATTAATTGAATAGTTGTTACATAAATTGATATATTGTACTGTAAAGAATGATGGATTTGAAGTATATAGTTGCAACCAAAATGTCCAGTATGTATCAATTTTGTTGTTGCTGCTATAGAGATTTGACGGATTGTAAGGATTACTTACTGCGGGATAATTTGGAGAAAGTTATAAGCCCAAACTATATGGCTTGTAAACTTGTAGTGCATTACACGGTATACAGTAGTATGATAAGTCCCAGGGTAGGGGCAGACAGCTTGTTAACTTTTATTCAATACACGGTGTGCGGTGGTCTAATGAACCACAAGATAGGAGCAGACAGCTGGTGTATAGAGGAACGGTACTTAGCTTTGTCGTCGGCTGTCGGTATGGCAGAGGTGCTGTTTCCGTTAGCCACTGGCAGCATGCATGCAACGGCTGTATCGTGGGAGTGCTTGAGGTTCGATTTGATGTTGATGTGTCAGCACTCGGACTCTTTTTGACGGTGTCAGCCGGCAATTGTAGACAGAAGGTATAGTTGGTTGGCTATTTGGAAGCTGTTCGGTACTTTTTTATGCTAATAATAAACAGTGAACCTTAGCAAGCGCTCTGCATCTTTTTTCTTTTATGTAGAAGACCCAGTGGAGGGTGAATATCAATGCAATAACAAGTCAGTTGAATGGAAAAAAAGGGTCATATTATATGTACGGCAAATTTTCATAGAGAGCTGTGGCTCCTCTGTGCTGCTTTTCTCTTTCCTTTTTCTTCTTCTGATAATGAATTACAGGATCTCTAAGAGATCATCTCTTCTACAAGCGGACCTGTCCATTATCCGTCAAGATATACAACAGATAAGGGAGCATGTTGGAGAAACAGAGCATTGCATATCTGCGGTTGAGGACACAACTGCTCTTCTGTCTGGTCGGTCGTTTACTTTGACTTCAGAAGTGGCACAGTGTAAGCTTAAGCTTTCGGATATGGGAACAGGCTACACCACAACAACCTGCGCTTTGTTCGCCTTCCAGACAAGTCCAAGGGCTCCTATCCTGAATCCTTCTTGGAGACCTGGCTGATTCAAGAGTTTGGGAGGGAGGTATTTTCCTCCCATTTCCCAGTGGAGAGGGCTCATCGTCTTCCATCCCAGGTTCCCCCACCAGGGGCACCCCCCTTGCATGTTAATTGCCATGATGCTACACTATAAAGACCGGGACACCTTGCTGAGACTGGCCAGGATCCAAGCCCCTATAAAATTTGAAAACCAAGTAATTTCTGTGTATCCAGATTTTGCTATTGAAGTGCAAAAGGTGAGGGCACAATTCTCTCAATACAAGCGTAGGCTTCGAGATATGCAGCTTCCCTACGCCATGCTGTTTCCTGCTCGTCTTCGGTTGGTGGCGGACCACGCACTTCTTCACAAGACCCCAAGAGGCTCTAGATTGGATCAAGCGGCGTCCTGTCTGGCGACCTCAGAGGGACTGATAAGTAAGGCCTGCTAATAATAAGTGTTGCAGTGATGATATTCTGTTGGACTGTTGGACTGAATGCTTAGAATAATTGTTTGCTTTTTCATGTGGGACTTATTTATGTTTACATTTATATTCATACTTATGTTCATGTTCATTGCGGCCTGAGATGTCTGCAAATCTTATGGGAGCTCCCATTTTGGGTACAGTCTCTTTAACTTAGCCCCAAAGGTAACTCTTTTGTTGTTAAGTTTATATATAAGAATTTAGTTGTGAAGTATTTGTTGAGGGCAGAAGGTATCCCATAGTTTAGTATTCATTCTCTGTTTATTGAAGAACAGGATTACACATCAAGCAGACTAAGCAGTTTAAACATCTTTAGCTGGTATTATAAGAAGAAACTACATCAAACTGAGTATACAATGGAATACGATGTATAGTCCTAAACTAAGCAATCTATTCTTAAATTTCACGCTATCATGGAAACTGAGATGAATATTAGAGCAGTAACGGGTAAAGACAGAAGACGAGGGGAAGACAGGACAATAAGGAAAGGAAAGAAAATCTAAAATGAAGATAATAGAGATTATGACAGCAACAGGGGGGGAGAAGCTACTAACGCCATGCAATTTATTCATTTAAGAGCTAACTAGGGTTAGGAGATCCCGAGGAGTGTAAGGAGTCTACATAGAATATCCATGAGGTCCACGTAGCCATGTAATTTTGAAATTTGTCGGTAGCCGAGAGGATAATTTCATCCATTGACCTGTAGAATTCGAGCCGTTTATACCATTCCTCCAGGGTTGGGACTGTTGTCGAGCGCCAGTGGACCGGGATTAGGGCTCTTGCCGCATTGCCCATATGCATTAATAAGGTGTGCTTAAAAGCTGACGGGGAACCAGGGGGCAATGACAGGACCCAAAATTTAAGGTCTGTGGGTACCTCTGGACCTACCACTTTCTGGGCAACCTGAATTATGCTGTCCCAGAACTGGGATATTTTTGGGCAACCCCACCAAATGTGCGTTGCCCCGTATTCCCACTTTCATTTATCTATGTTGATTTTATAGTTACTAGACACAGAACATTCTTTAGTTGCATGTAATGCCTAATTCATTTTTAGGGGCAAATTGTCTTTATTGTGAAGACACAGATGATACCAAAAACACATTTTTCACTTTTATGGTGAAGCGTTGTAGTTCTCTTTGTCATGCGGCAGTAAAGCAATTGTAGAATGTGCCATATATTACTAATTCTATAGGTAATGAATACTGATTAAATACTTATTAGGTTGTTTGCAAGCACTTGTATGTATTATAATGAAGCTTTAATTGATGTTGTGCTATTGAATTTGTATAGCCTTTTTTTATAGCACATAGTAACTGTTACCATTTATCATTTATTTATTTCAGTTGCTGTTGTTTTTTTTTTTCCTTTTTAAACAATGGCGCAGGCACAGGTTTAGTAGAAAATATTAAAGCAAACCCATGTTTCCAGGGACTATCATTTATAATTTCCACACTTTGATAACAGTTGTATACTATTAGCAAAAGCTAAGTATTTCCCTCTATGCAAATAAATAAAATGATTTTTAACCCCTCACATTGCAATATCAGTTTGTTCCATTTTGTTGTTGCTTCTAACTATGATTCAGTTCCAATTAAAGGCATAGTGCAAATTAAAGTTTCAATGTTGAGTGCTTATCATACTTCTGAATATTAAAAATCTAAAATATTTTTGGATAAAAAAAACAAAAAACGTTCAGTATTTGCAGTCAATAAGAATATGCTGCTCAGAGTAATGCTAACAATGGGCTGGATCCAGACCTTGTTAAGTGCATGAACTTAGTTACTCAAGGGCTAAACCGTGTTGATTTCAGGGGGAGCCAAGTTAATTGTATTCTTTGCATGCAGGGATATATCTTTAAATTGCTCACTGCACACAGATACTGATCAGCTTTACTATCACACTGATAATCAGACTTGGGCTAGGAAACATCACCTCTCAACTCTAATACTGTTTGCAACAGATGAAATATGACTCCCCTGAAATTAACATGGTTTAGCCCTTGAGTAACTAAGTTCATGCACTTAACAAGGTCTGGATCCAGCCCAATAATATCAATAATAAAACACTAGTTTCTCTGCTATATATATATGAGTGTGTTTCTTTAATATAAAGTATAGAGTAGTAATCATCCAAACATGAAACATATAAGAAGGACAAGAGACAAGAAGAAGAAAAAAGCAAACAATAATGAAATACTGTTTTGGATGTGTGGTTCTCCACCTTTTGGGTTTTTACCAGCATGTAGGTTGTAATAGCAATATGCAGAACCATATATTCAATTATCACTATTACATGTGATGCTATTTAATATGAAAATAATACATTATTTTTTGTTTTTTTCTTCTTGGTCACTTGTCTGTTTTATATGTTTCATGTCTGGATGATATATGAAAATTGGATATTTGGAGAAATGTTATTGCTCTTTGGAGATTTTGTGTGTTGTTTTTCATAGTATTATAGCTAGTCTACTGATAACATTTGGTTTGATTTGGTTCAAGCGTGTCTATATAGATATATACTGTCTATTTAACCAATAGATGGTTGAGGCAAGCACTCATATAAAGATAGAATAAAGTTCAGGTGCACGGCTAAGAAACATAGAGAATGTTGTAAATATAACACAAAGCCAGCACTCTTATCTCATTTCAGAAATATCACTCATTTATTAATGCACAGCTCAAGGTAGAAGGTAGAAAAAGCACATATCAAGAGATATAAAAACGCACTGGCAGTTATAAGAAAAATGCCGTTAGCTGTATCCCATATCTCCATGGTATCATAGCAGGAATAAAATAGTGTCCATACATTTCCAATTATAGTGCTCATAATTTTTAGGTTGTGAAGTACTGAACCTCTAGTCTAACTCCTGGGTGGAATTTGCCAGAGCCCTTGATGGTGGGGATGGACTTGGCTGCGCCCCAGTAGCAGGTTGTAACCACCCCCCCCCAGAGGCCAGGTATGTAAGAATGGAAAATGGTGACACCCAGTGACTAGAGCAGAAGAGAACCAGAGAAGGAAGAAGTACAATGGCTAGATGTACACAGTAAAGATAAGGGGCAGGAGCACAATAGGAATAGGTAGCACGCCACGCAGTCACACAGAGTATAAGCAGGGTAAAAGCACAAATACTGATGGTGTTTACTGCACGAGGGGTGCTATAATAAATGGAGATACTGCGCAAGGTGCAGGAGGAGTGCACTACAGTATAACAGAAGGAGTTAACTGCACTGTGTGCAGAGTGCACTATAACAAATGGAGCTACTACACTATGTGCAGGAGAAGTGAACTATAACAGGTGGGGGTTATGGCACTGTGTGCAGAAGGAAAGCACTAATACTGAATGGGTTAACTGCAGAGCTGCACTATAAAAAATGGAGTTACTGCACTATGTGCAGGTGGAGTGCGCTGCAACAGATAGGGGTAGCAGAATACAAAATCTGAGAAATACACAGCTAGGAACACTCACAGCAGACAAAAACCAGCACAGAGATGGACTCCAAAAAGAATCCTACAGAGTGAGAGGGAAAAAGCAAGGTCCAGACTAGGAAGACACCATAACCCATGCCAGTTGACCGTCAGCGTCAGAGGAAATAGAGGGACTCGGTCAACCAGAAGCACGCTTTGGCTGAGACCCTTCTGTAGACTACAGCCCCCAGAATGACTTGAACCAGCGCAATCCTCAGATCCTGCATCTTCCAGCAACAGGAGGGATGTAAGGAGGGATGGAGGCGAAGGAAGTACCTTGCTTCCACTGCCGCCTAACAATAATCAGTCCACTTTAAATACTTCAAGGTTCAGTATCAATAAGGACCATCAATTCATTATGATCCAAGAATAGCACAAGAAATTGGAATATATTACAGGAGAAGACAGTTCGGAATCTTCCACAGTGTTATACAGTGTTCAAATACTGGCTGGTGAGCTTATTTGAGCACTGTACACTGTGGAGGATGCCATCATATCACATGGAGAACAGGATACAGCTAACAGCATTTTTATGATAACTGCCAGTGATGTGTATTTTTTTATATCTCTTGATATGTGCTTTTTCTCCCTTTTACCTTATGCTGTGCATTAATAAATTTGGGATATTTCTGAAATGAGATAAGAGTGCTGGCTTTGTGTTATATGCACAACATTCTCTATATAAAAATATGTATATATATGTGTGTATATATAAGTCCCCAGGGGCGGAGGGGGCTCTTTGTAACTGTTTCCCCTGGTACTCATACTGTCTAAAAACAGCACTGGTTATTTTTCATCCTAATCCCAACCCAGGGTTAAATTTTACCTCCACAGGGGACAATCAGGAGTTGAGTGACTTAAGGCACCATTGTCCCTTTTATTTTCTCTCTATTATGCAATATTAAGCTCTACTAGACAGTCAGGAGCTGGACCCAGCAGGGGGTCACCTGAGAGAGTACACCTAGGGGAGGTAGGGGGTAGGTGTGAGCAGCCCACCAATCAGGACCCTGTGCAATTTCCCTGGGCAGGCCATTCATTTATGAGGGTGATAAAACAGGATACCCTGAGAGGTGAGGGGGAGAAACAGACCTTAGCTAAGAGATGATACTCTGCCCTTACCCATGGACCTATTTCATCCCTATCTGGAGCTACTATTGTGCTACTGTACTGTGTTAACTTTTATTCCTATATGTTTGAGAATAAACCTGTTTGAATTCCATGTACTCCATGTCTGAGTGATCTGAACATCCTGTATTTTCACATGTATATAGATATATACACAGTTTATATGTAATTATTTTTTTTCTTACAAACAGAATAAGATATTAGAAATAATATATGTATCTATTAGTTTTAGTATCTTTTCTAGTTTATTTTGATATATAAATTTGACCTTGTATATCAAATTGTTTTTTTTCTACTGAATTATGTTGTGCTTCCACAAGACATATTTAATCAGCATATGATATTTTCTAGATATTAAAATAGAAAAAAAAACATTAAAATGAGTCAGTTCATGACAGATCCATCAATCCTACAGTATATATTACACCATACTTACACTTTAAAAAGGTAGGCATCTACAATGATTCATTATAGTATGACTATTATTCTGCATACAGCCCTCACAGCAATCTCAAAAATGAGTGACGAGTGCATATAATTTGGAATGTATTGGGTATATTTTAATCCTAGAAAACTCTCAAAAGAATGTATTCAGATTTCAGGTTTCATATATATGCTATTATTTCTAAAACCTTTAAAGGATAATAATAATAATAATAATAATAGTCATTGTAACTAGAAACACGAAAAAAAGACAATAACAATAGAAAAGGTTTTAAGTACTCTTAAAACTCCTTTTTATAGTAGTTTACAAAAAAACCTTTTGTATTGTTTTTATTTTTGGCAAAGATTGAGACATTGAATTTACAGAATGTTGAATTTTAGTAACTGGCTAATGATCTGACAGCATATAAAAATCAATTAGCTGAATAAAAGAGTAGCTTTAGAAATTTTAAATATATTTCAGTTAGTTTAATGAAAATATAAAAAAATGTGGCAATTAAATGTACAGCTGTTTATTAGATTGAGCACAAATACTACAATATGTTACGTTGTCACCAGAGCACATTTTGAGCATTTAATAACCTAAGCTAAAGCCTTATATTTAAAATAAAGAATTTTGATGATCATTGAACAATAAGAAGAACAGTCCATTGGGAACTTTAACCATATTCTTTCTTTATTTCACTTTTTTTTAAATTATTTTTATCATTTCTAATTATCTGCCAAATGTGGATAGTAAAAATTTCTAAAGATGTCAAGGAAATTTTGTTTTATTTATATAAATATACTAGTAGCTTACCATTTTGGAGTTCACATTTTTACATTTAAGATATACAGTTTAGCGCTTCTAATTTAATGGTGCTAAATTAATTCTTGAAACAACACTGTTGTTTTTAGATTTTTCTTTCCATAGTTTGAAATACATATTTTAAGGAATCTTTGCTAAGTTTTGTAAAGTGAAGTACTTTAAGGACAACTCTGAAATGACAAAAGTAATTATACAAGTAATGTAATGGCTACATATAATAGGAAGTATAGAATAATATAAATAATGAATTGTGATTTATAGAACAACATATGGAAAAACATATTCTTCTTCTACTTATTGCAATTAACATTAATAATATCAGAAGAAGCTTGACCAAAAACCAGATTTGCAATAACTGATAACTGTGTATAGTATTGTGTGACGACTATGATGCAATTAGTATCTGGGAAAAAAACAAAGTATACCTTGAGAGGATTAGTTGGAAATAAATCTGAGTGACAAAATAAAAATGAAAAACCTTTAAGCGCTCAAACCAATATCCAGGGATTGTCAGCCCTGTCAAACACAATAACAAAATGGAGAAAAACGAAATGGCAAACGCTTTAAGGAAATTGATACGCTTTATTAAAATGAAAAAAGGTATAAAACATAATGGGGTAGATGCAGAACTCCGCTTGCAATACGTTTACTCGCATAGCGTATTTACGCGTGCGTACCTTCTATACACTCCCCTTGGCACACCCCTTGAATGTACGTATTTTGTCCGAGATCCGCTTTCCAAACCCTGCCTTAACTATTGCCCACGTAATCGATGTCATCTGCTCACGTACGTATGAGCAACACGTATTTACGCAGCTAAGCACACCCATACTGTACACTTTAAATACAAACCCCTGCATATATAGCGTATTTCAGATGTATTTTTGACTCATAAAATTGGCACGCCCACACGTAAGTATTTACATGACACATACGTAAATGGCCCATACGTTCACATTTACGCTACGTTATGGAGCATATTTTCTATGGTGCGCATGTGCAGTACTTATCAAAACGCGATTTTACGTCTCCGCCACACGTAAATTCGCTTACAAGCGTTGTTCTGGATCTGGCCCAATATTCTTAAATTCAGGAGAGATGTTAGAAATTAACCATACCACAGAAATATACTGAATAGTATCAACGCTGCAGGGATCAATTTTAGTGGTGGTCAATTGAGCACAAATTATTCACATTACAGGTTCCTTAAAAGTTAAAATTGCGACTCCAATAAAGATCAGTATATAATATGCAGGCAGTTCCTCAATAGATTCCACAGGCTTATTCAAAGTAGTTATAGAAATATGTTGGTGACTGTAAGGGAGACAACAATTGATAAGTTCAAGCAGAGAGTTACATAGTCAGAGCCTTTTCTCCTCCCCAAAGGGAAAAGAGGAGCATGGGGATGCGGTTCCCGCTGTTGTATAAATCGGCTGTTGTCAGAGAAGTGCTTGCCTTGGTTGGAATGCAGGGCAGAGGCTGCAGTCAAGTGTAAGGAAGGCTTTTGCCTGCAGGTGGCAATAAGGAGGTTATGAGTTGGTTGTGAGTTGGAGAGAGAGAGAGAGGGGGGACACTTGGTAACCCCAGCTTCTTTCGAGCTTCAGCCCATGGAATTCCGGGGTAGGCAGGAAAGGGTGTGGACTTCTGCAGGAATCTAATTAACCTGCCGTGTCAGAGGGTAAAGATGAAAAAGGGGGTGGCCCCCAGCACCCCTAGTGCTCCCAGGAGGCAGCAATATGGTTCCTTTATGTGAGGGGAGATCACAGGCTAATATCCAGGGTTTGGTGGTGATCCCTGAAAGGGACTACAAGGCTCAGAGAGGGCTAAGGTAGTCCAATGTCCCTTGTGAGGAGGGGGGAGGTGAGGGAAAGGGATGGCCCCCTCAGGGTGCAGTGGCAAGAGTGGTCCCTGTGTCCCTAGACGTGGGGAGAGGATCGCTGGGGCCCTCTGGGAGGGCAGACTGACACCCACTGAAACGGAGGGGTGCTGGAGGGGGTGCACCGCCACAGTTACCTTCCGCCAGCGGCTATGGCAGCAGGCTGGGTGAAATCCTCCAGTTCCACGGAGGCCTCTGCAGCTGGATCTCCCTCGCGGTCTCCAAAATGGCCCCCATAGTTTAGGATGGGAATACAGGGAGGGAAGGTTTTTTTTGAAGGTACCCTTGGTAATGAATATATACATGTAACTCTATGGTTGTGCGGGGGTTGGTGTGACCTATATTATGCAACGCAATTTTTGGTCTATGCACACACGGAGGCCCCGGGTGCAGGGGTGGTGTCCCTGAATGCCGCCAAGGCATTTCATTTTGTGGAGTGGGCTTATTTATGGGAGGTGTTGCACATATTTGGGTTCAGAAAGAATATGTGTCAATGGGCATACCTCAGCTCCCTTTGCACTAGGGTGGGACACGCGTCAAGGCTGCCCGCTGTCACCAGCACTGTTTGCCCTGACTATTGAGCCTTTAGCTTGCTTCATACTCTCTCATTCAGAAATTAAGGGGCTTGAGATTGGTGGTGTCACAGACACCATAGCATTATGTGCCGATGACATTATTGTTTTTGGCAGATGCATGTGGTTTACTGACAGGCCATTAAAGTTAACTGGGGGAAATCCTATATTTTTCCAATTGGGCAACAAGCTTCCCAGCAAACAGCAGTGCAGTCTCCCTTCAATGGATAAATAGTTTCAAATACCTTGAAATTTGGAACTATGTCTCCTTGAATATTTCCCCTATAAATACTTATCTACAAAGGAAGGCACATGTATGGAGGAAACTTCCATTAACTATGATGGGCTAAGATGTGCTATGATGTTAAGATGGTGATCCTCCCTAAATATTTATATGTGTTACAGCACTCCCTGGTTTTTATCAACAATAAGATCTTTGCAGGTATAAACAGCCTGTTCAACTCTCTAATTTGGGCGGGTCGTAAACCTAAAATCAAGGTGGCCACTTTGTGTAGATCTGTTACATGCCGCATGTATATACTCACCTGTTCCCCATTGCTCCAGTGCCATCTTCCTTCGGGTCAGCTGCTCTCCTCCTGCATGCCGTCACATGAACGGCATGCAAATTAGCCATGTGCGCCCGCTCTCCTCCCTCTCTTGCTGCTCGACACTCATTGGTCCCTCGTGTTCTGCTTGCTCAGCAACCAGAATGCTTCCTTTGCATCGCATAGTATTCATTGGTCCCGGCTGCTTCATTACAGCCTAGACAAGCACCAAATTGTTTCTGGAGGCAGGTCCTGGCTCTGCCTCCTCATTGGCCAGCGGGTGCATGCTTGCCCTGCTGGTTATAGCTTCTGCTCCCCGTGCTGTTTCTTCTCTCTCCTCTCTCTCTCTCTCTCTGTATATATTTGCCTTGTGCCTTTTGATTGCTGAGTGCCCTGCTTCCTGGTTTAACCCTTTGTGTCCTGTGTTCTCCTTCCTTGCCTTGTTCCTTGCCTCTGCTTGCTAGTTTGTGTCTTGGTGTGTTGTGTAAGTGCCCAGTCTGTCTTCACTTGTTTGTTCTTTGTCGGGAGTGCTTTCACTGGGATCTTTCCATCTCCTGTTTGTCACTTGTGTCTCACCCGCACACATAGGAGTTGTCGTCGGGGGCCGCGACCTGCCTTTGTCTGCAGCCTAGACTGTCCCCACCATCACGTGCTCCTGTGAACACTAGATTCTGGTTAAACTCCGTGCCCTGGTGAGTACTCTCCTAACATTATAACTGGCCCATTACCGTTAGTCATCAACATGGAGTCGACTACCATGGATGCTATTAACGCCTTGATCGCTCAGATGTCACACCCTACCCAGGTGGTGCAGACTCTAACATCTCAAGTCAAATCCCAAGAGGACGCTATCCCTAACCTGTGGGGCAGCTAAGCTCAAGCACCTGCACCGCCACTCACTGCTGCTTCAGATGCTTACCATGCCTGACAGATTTTCCAAAGACCAAACTAAGGCCCGTATTCAGACCACCAGACGTATTGCACCAAAGTCCAGGGTTTACCGGAATTTGATACTGCACATGCGTAGTAATTTTTTTTACGTAATCTACGTATCTTTTTGTTACGTAGATTGCGTAAATGCGGTCTAGATACGTAGATTACGTAAAAAAATTACTACACATGCGCAGTATCAAGTTTTGGTCTGAATATGGGCCTAAGTTCCAACAATTTAAGAACAGTTGTCTACTCTACTTCCAGCTCAGGCCTAACGCTTCAGGATATCAGCTACAGCATGTTTTATTTGCTATTTCTCTCCTCCAAGGCGATCCTCAAACCTGGGCATTTAGTGTTCCCTTGGAGCACCCTGTCAGACAAACCGTGGACACCTTTTTTAAACACTTAGGACTTATTTATGATGATCTGGACCACATGGCTACTGCTGAGACAAAAATCAGGGCCATTTGCCAGTTTCACCAGACGGCCAAAGAGTATGCCATAGAGTTCCGCTGTTGGGCTACAGACTGTCAGTGGAATAACCCAGCTCTCCATAGCCAGTTTAGGGCAGGTCTTTTGGAACAATTAAAAAATACTCTAGTGCAATATCTCTCTCCTAGTACCTTGGAGGGTCTTATATTACTGGTTATTAAAGCAGATCCACGCCTACACGAAAGACAAACGGAAAATGATTTAGTTGCTAGCTCCTCTTCAGTTTACACTCCGTCTACTGCTCCTATGGAGGATGAACCTATGCAGTGAGGTTCCTTCAGGCTTTCCAGACATGAAAGGAATCGCCATCATACTATGGGCCTCTGTCTATACTACTGGGGCCTCAGACACAAGGTGGATCAATGTCCCAACAAAACTCCACCAACAGGAAACACCTAAACCAGACGGATATGGAATCTCTTCCCAAAATTCCTTAATCATCCCTGCTCGATTGGAGTTTGGAACTCGCAGGCGGGATCTATCAGCCTTCATCGACAGCGGCGCAGCTGTCGATGAAGGCTGATAGATCCAGCCTTCAACCATGCTCTTTAGCTCAGAGCATGGGACTGACTCCTAAGGAACTTCTGGCTCCTATAATGGCATGCGGATTTGACGGCCAACCCTTGTCCGGAGGCTGAATTACTAAAGTCACCGAACCTATGTGCCTTACGGTTGGAATCTTATCTTGGGACATCCATGGCTTATCGTACACAACCATCAAATTGATTGGACCAAAGGAGTAATCCTGTCCCTCTTCTTGTCTAGTATTACCTATTTGAAATACTACTCTTTCTGGACCCCAACTTCCATTTAAATATTCTGTGTATGCTGATGTCTTCTGTAAGAAATCTGCTGATGTCCTGCTGCCTTACAGATCTTATGATTGCGCAATTGACTTAATGCCTGAAGCTAAGTTACCATATGGCCGTCTGTTTTCTTTATCTCGCCCAGAGACAGAAGCTATGGATGAATACATCAGAGATAGTCTGGCTAAAGGGTTTATTCGTTCATCCAAGTCTCTCAAAGGTGCGGGCTTTTTCTTTTTACAGAAGAAGGCTGGGTCATTAAGACCATGCATTGACTACCATGGTCTAAACAAAATCACCATTTGCAATTCGTACCCACTCCCACTCATTTCACATCTCTGATCAACTCAAAGAAGCCACTATGTATACCAAGATTGACTTAAGAGGTGCTTACAACTTAATCAGAATAAGGGAGGGGGATAAGTGGAAGACAGCCTTCAACACTCATTCAGGCCACCACGAATACATGGTGAATACATGGTGATGCCCTTTGGCCTCTGTAACGCTCCCACGTTTCATCAACAATATTCTTCGAGATTTTCTGGGCAGATTCGTAGTGCTTTTCTTGGACAATATCCTCATTTACTCCTCCTCCCTGAAACTGCATAGAGCTCAAGTGGGTCAAGTTCTGTTTCGTCTTCGAAAAAATTTGTTATTTGCTAAGATGGAGAAATGTGAATTCGTAGTGTCTGAAGTAGTCTTTCTTGGGTATGTCATCTCTCCCAGTGGTTTAAAGATGTACCTGGACAAGGTTAAAGTGATTCTGGATTGTGTTCAACCTTCTGACCTTAAAGTCCTGCAATGATTTCAAGGTTTCGCTAGTTATTATAAACGGTTTGTGAAAGGGTTTTTAATCCTGATGGCACCCATATCGGATCTATGTAAAAAAGGTGCAGACCCCAAGAACTGGGGCCGACCAGCTATTGAGGCCTTCAAAGATTTAAAGAAAGCCTTCATCTCAGCCCCCATTCTTAGACATCCCCAACTGGAGTTGCCTTTTGTTGTAGAGGTCGATGCCTCTGACGTTGGAACTTGGCCGGTCCTCTCTCAAGAACATCCCTCAGACACTAAGTTGCACCCATGCATATTCTTTTCAAAGAAATTTTCCAGTGCAGAGAAAAATGACGACGTGGGCAACAGAGAGCTTTTGGCCATCAAGATGGTCTTTGAAGAATGGAGGCACAGGCTGGAAGGACCTGTCCACAAGATTACTGTTCTAACCGATCATAAAAACCTGGCATTCATCGAGTCAGCTAAAAGGCTAAATCCCAGACAGGTCAGATGGGCCTTATTTTTTTTACCTGTTTCCACTTTTCCATCACATACAGACCTGGATCATTGAACAGAAAAGCAGATGCCCTCACTCGGTCTTTCCTTCCCCTTTTCTTCCCCTACACTATCCATCATACCACATTCCTCCATCATCACTGGTCTCACACAAGATTTAACTCTCCAGTTACAGCAAGTTCAGGATCAAGCTACAAATGTCAATTCAAAGTGGGCGATAAAGTATGGCTTTCCATCAAAAATCTTTGTATTTCTTAACAGTCAAAGAAACTGGGCCCACGCTTTATTGGTCATTTCCTTACTTCTCAGAAAATCAATCCTTTTGCTTTTAAATTGAAGCTCCCAAGCAAACTCAAGATTCACAACACTTTCCACTCTTGATTGCTTTCGAACATCAAAAAACTTTCCTGGGGTTTACAACTCACAACCTCCTCCTGTGCTCATTGATGACCATAAAGAATTCCAAATCGAGTCCATCCTTGACTCCAAAAAGATTTGAGGTTGTCTCTTTTACCTCTTTCACTGGAAAGGTTATGGCCTGGAAGAGAGGGAATGGGTCCTTAATAAGGATGTCCATTCAAAAAGCCTCATCAAAGAATTTCATAAAAAATTCCCTCACAAACCTGCTCCTAGAGGCTCCTTGGCCCCTCGTCAAGGGGAGGTACTGTTATATGCCGCATGTAAATACTCACCTGTTCCCCGTTCCTCTAGCACCATCTTCCTTCGGGTCAGCCACTCCTGCATGCCATCATGTGAACGTACGGCATGCAAATTAGCCATGTGCACCCGCTCTCCTCCCTCTCTTGCCACTAGGTGCTCATTGGTCCCTCACGTTCTGGTTGCTCAGCAACCAGAATGCTTCCTTTCTTCTCCTAGCGGCGCATAGTATTCATTAGTCCCAGCTGCTTCATTACAGCTGAAACAAGCACAAATTGTTTCTGGAGGCTGCTCCTGGCTCTGCCTCCTGATTAGCCATTCTCCTATGTAAATAGGCCAGTGCGTGCATGCTTGCCCCACCGGTTATAGCTTCTGCTCCCCATGCTGTTTTTTCTCTCTCTCTCTCTCCTCTCTCTCTGTATATCTTTGCCTTGTGCCTTTTGATTGCGGAGTGCCCTGCTTCCTGGTTTAACCCTTTGTGTCATATGTGTTCTACTTTCTTGCCTTGTTCCTTGCCTCTGCTTGCTAGTTTGTGTCCTGTGTTCTCCTTTCTTGCCTTGTTCCTTGCCTCTGCTTGCTAGTTTGTGTCTTGGTGTGTTGTTTGAGTGCAAGCCCCAGTCTGTCTTCACTTGTTTGTCCATTGTTGGGAGTTCTTTCACTGAGATCTTTCCATCTCCTGTTTGTCATTTGTGTCACACCCACACGCATAGGAGTTGCCACCGGGGGCCGCAACCTGCCTTTGTCTGCAGCCCAGACTGTCCCCACCATCAGGGGCTACAGTGAACACCAGATTATAGTTAGACTCTGTTCCCTGGTGAATTTTCTCCTAACAAGATCTAGAGTAACAGGGGTCTTGTCTCTTCCTAATCTGAGGCTCTATTACTTGGCTGCACAACTTGTTCATCTGCTCGAATGGCTAAAACCGCTTAATCCAAATGTACTTGTCGTAGGATTAGTACAGTTATCCCAACCTAACCATAACCTCACACAGGTCTTGTTGTCAGGTTATTTGTGTAAACGTAAGAAAGAGGAAACAGGAAGGGATATTTAAGGGGTGCACTCTTAAACCATAGAAATCATCACTTATTAGTCTAATTAACCATATGAATTTTCCTATTGTTCATTGTTTTTTCCACAGCTTTTCACAGTATTACACTTATAGGTTTATTATCTATCTTTCATTTTCACAGTATTATCACTTATTAGTTTAATTAACCATATGGATTTCTCTATTGATCATTGGGTTTTTTCACAGTATTACACTTATAGGTTTATTATATATTTTTAATTTTATGCCTATTCATTTATTTATAATTCCTTTACTGCAATATAATATTTTTTGTTCTTTCTAATTAAATCTTTATTATTTATTTTTCCAAAGAGGGATATTAATAACACTTATTCATTTCCCTTAAAAGGGAAGTTCCTTCTACAGATCCCTTTCTCCTTGTGTTTTGTTGCCCTTGTTTGAACTTGGTTTATTTATTCATATTAGTATATGTATGTTATATTACATATTATAGACCTCATTTTTCCATAATAGGGACATCCTTTGGGTATTTTTCGTTTTTCAGTTTAGTCATATGAACGATATATGAATGAATTTCTCCCTCTGAGTAGTGGCAGAACGCTATTTCATTTAAGAGACTGGACTGGACATTCCTGCGGCTGCAGCTGTGCCTGTTGATTGGCGCTTTTGGAGGTGTGACTATATGCAGCTCTCTCATTGGCTCTTGGTTCTGTTAAATAGACTTACAGGTGAATCAGCTGGTTGATGCCTTGAGAAAGCTGGCTTGTGAACTGTACATCTTCCTCCTGTGAGAGGATTTATCACATAGAATACCCTGTCTGCTTAGCATACTGGCTAGTAACACCATTAGATTAGCGAGCCTTATATCTTCATCCATATTCCCTCTCTGGGAAACCATATGCTACATTATAGATCCTGCTCTGTTTGGCACGCTGGCTAGCTGAGCCCTTTAAAGAGCTTACAGATTTTCATCCTATGCAAAGGAGATAACTGTTATCTCCTCATTATTAATATATGACATTAAAACGGCTAGCTGAGCCGTTTTAGGAGCTCATTGATTCCCATCTTTTGTTAAGGAGATAACTGTTATATCCTCATCATTCATATATTACATAAACATTCTTATTATTAAGGAAAATAGAATGCGCTAAGGGTCGATTCCAAACACACCAATTACTATTGATAAAACATATTTTTTAATAAAATATATATATTTTGTAATCACTAGCGGTATTCAGAAAAACCAAACATCAGAATATATAAAACAATATCATCCAATAGTTGGAGAAGATCAATATACTAACGGTATTAAGCATATAATGTGGCCTCTTGCTTGATATATTGTCCGTTTCACCAACCTCTATATGGGCAAATTGGAGGAGGAGCTCATTTGGGGTGGCAAAGAATAATAATGTTGTATTTCTTCACAGTAGTGGCCGAGCGCAAAAAGAGAGAGGGGGGGGGGAAAGGAAGCTGCCTATGCTGGGAGAGTACTGTATGCGGCTCCACCAGAGCCGACAGGGTTAAATGGAATGCAGAGAGAAAAATACAGAACTCAGCAATAGCAAGGGCGCTGCAGGGAAATAGTGACAAAACGGATACAAAGTGACTGTTTAAAAATATTCGTTTATTTGTAGCAATAAAAATAAAATTGCAACTATGAATGGTCTCTGTGATAATGTCCTTTACAGGTAGACAGTGAGTGAGATAGAGTTAGAAGCAAGAAAAGGTCCGTGATAACGGGATGCTGTGGTGCGGGTTTAGAGTAGGAATAAATAGGCTAAGCAGGGGTGCCGTGTGTCCTTACCAGTGCGGTTTTAAATTTTTGGGTAGGACTGAAGATAGTGGCACTTACCCTGTAGCAGTGGCGAAGGTCCGTGGTGAGTATCACACTCCCCGTGAGGTAGATAGAGGCCCCTGGAGCAGTGGCGAAGGTCCGTGGTGAGTGTCACACTCCCTGTGAGGTTTGTTGGACTTGGTGCGTTAAAGATGGTTTTTCAGCAGCCGCTGTATACCCGGGTATTATAACAGTGGCTGTACGCAGCGGTGTCCGGCAGCCTTGCAAGGAGGGTTGTTTAAAGGATACCCTTTTTCAAATCATACTGAAGGTGATTTGTTCAAATCGCCTTTAGTGAATAGGGTGATTTTTTTTTTTCTATCTTTTACATGGAAAACATCTGGACGATTTCTGTCCAGGGATGTTTGCCATGGCGATTTTTTTATCACACTGAAATCACTCCATTTTGAGCTTAATGAATACTGATCTGTGATTTTTTAAGCTCAAATCACGCGATTTGAAGCGATTTAGCCCAAATCGCCCTTAATGAATGAGGCCCCTAAAGTGAGTAGGGACAGTTTTTAGTATGTACGGAGGGACAGTGTTTATTAGATATATAGGGACAGTGTTTTCTATGTACGGAGGGACAGTGTTTATTATGTAGGTAGGGACAGTGTTTATTCATTACGGAGGGACAGTGTTCAGAATGCACGGAGGAGCAGTGTTTAATAATTACAGAGGGGTACTGTTTATTCATTATGGAGGGGACAGGTCAGTTTTTTATTGATTCAGAGGGGCAATGTATGTGCTCTAATGTTAGCAGTGCACACCGTGGTTGTGGCAGCATGCCATTAAACCTTTGCATCCTGCCGCTTAGGGTACTATAAGGCACAGCATGCCCTGTCTTATAGTACTAGATAGCACAGCATGCTAAGGTTTATTTGGTTGCCACAGCAGCCTATTTTTTTTATTTATTTTAAACTCATCTCCTACAATGTCTGATGATTTTTAAAGGATTCATTTGCTGCAATTACAAGCTTAATCGCGGCGAGTAAACCCTACAAATATAATCAGACATTGATGTAGTTTAGAAATCGCTAGACATAATTTGCCCATAGTAAATTCAGCAATTAAAAAAAAATAATAACTATGAGGATGTCCAGCAATTTCTAATGGCGATTTAAAATCCCCTTTAGTAAATCTAGCCCCAGGGGCCTCATTTACTAGGGAGATTTGATTAAAATTGCAGGAGATTGCAGTAGTATACCGGGGATTTGCAAGTCTCCACAAAATCTCCGGTGTTTAAATTTATCTGGTGATTTTTTACATAAGGGACATACAAATCTTTGGATTTACTAAGGGGAGACTTTCAAAATCGCTGGTGTTTGAGCTTTAAATCTCCAGAGATAAATCTCATGGATGTCAGTGGCATCTTTGCTTAAATCGCTGGCAATTGGTCATGTAATCATGTGTCAGGGTATAAAAGTAAGGTGTAAATGTATTCCAGCTGTTTCTTTAGACTCAGACAAAAGCTATGGCTTTTTGTGTGCTGCATATGCATAGTGGAAATTTAATGGCCAGTTTACCCTTAATAAGGGCTACATAAAGGACAAAGCAACAGGAACACCACAAATATCACCAGCCCATGGTTCATCGCAGGCAGCGCATAACACGACATGTGCGTGTGTTTGGTGTATGTTGGAACTTTGACTCCCTGTCTGCAGGGCCGGTGCTAGGGTGTTCGGCGCCCCCCTGCAAACTTTAAATTTGCGCCCTTCTGTTTAACAAATTGAAATCGACACCAGTGACCATCCTAGATTATAGTAAGCGTCATCATACAACACAATAGTAACCACAATAAAACAATGCAAATCATAGTCACCACTATACAAAAGTGTCCTCGGGCCTGATTCAGAGGCTGAAAATAAGAACTTAAAGTTATACCTGGGGAAAACCATATTGATTTCAGGGGGAGTCAAGTTAATTTTATTCTATGCATGCAGGGAGAATGCTTTGCTTTTACTTATTGCACACAGATACCTGATCAGCTTCACTTTTAAACTGCTAATTAGACTTGAGCTGGGAACATCACCTTTTAACTTTAATACTGTTGCAACAAATGAAATTTGACTCCCCTGAAATCAACATGGTTTAGCCCATGTGTAACTTTAAGTTATTATTTTCAATCTCAGAATCAGTGCCTTTGCGTTTTTGCTCCCTGAACTTTCGCCTGTGATCTTCCGGGGTGATATTAAAGCGCTGCAATAAGGCCTTTTTAATAGCCTCATAATCTCCGTCCAGTTCAGCGGGTAGGTCTGCAAAGGCATCCGGTGCTTTACCTCTCAGACCAGGGGTTAAATATTGTGCCCACCGGCTTTGGGGCAGTCCATACTGCCTGCAGGTTTTTTCAAACGCCTGCAGAAAAGAGTCCAGATCCTCATCTTTATCCAGAATAGGGAACTGGTCCATACGGGGTTTGCAAACACCAGTCTCCCGGTTGGCTGGTGCTGGAGTTTTGCAAGCTCCAGCTGGTACCTTCTTTCTGCCTCTCACTCAGCCGCTTCTTGCTCCGCTTGTCTTTCTGCCTGCTCCGCTTGCCTTTCTGCCCACTCTAGGGCAGCTTGCCTTTCTGCCTGCTTTAGTCTTTCGGCCCGCTCTGCAGCTTCTCTCTCCTGAAACTGTTGGATTAGCTGCAGTTTAATGGCAATGTCTGCTGGCCCCAAATGTTTTAAACAGTTTGTAAATAGTTGTCCATAGCTGTATCCACAGATGAACCATCAGAGTGCTCAGAAAGTGACAATCCAGGATTTGGCAGAATGTCCACTGCTAAATCATTGTCCTCAGCAGGACTCTGCTCGGTGCTCTCAGACTCTGCTAGCAACAGAGCCTCTATCAATTGGTCCTTAGTCTTTCCACGACTGGAGACTCCTTTTTCCTCACACTGCGCAATCAACGCATCCTTTGCCATAC
>WWET01006342.1:5359-15855 GCA_011038615.1 Limnodynastes dumerilii
CACTTCCTGCTAGCAGGAAGTGCCGGGCGCTACTGAGGCTATTACCCAGTGCCTGAAGTATCGTGAGAACGTGATTTCAGGCACTGGGTAATAGTCTCTCACTAGCGCCGGTCACCTCCTGGTAGCAGGAGGTGATTTCCGGCGTTAACAGAGAGATTCGTATTTTTACGGACGCAAACTTTTTGAAAACTTTGCCGGCAATTGAATCGGGCCCTATGTGTCAGCACATAAATAAAAAGGAGGTTTAGTTCACAATATAGCTATATTGGGTTAAGCTCACCTGCCCAGCGTCAAGGCACCTCCTGTAGGTGAGTCCCTATCCATTTGCTATATGTGTACACAGGAGGTCTCTGTTAAGACACTAGCTGCATTTGAACAGCTTGCAGTGGCCATGTTTGGGGAGTGGTCAGACTCCTAAGTAAAACTAAACAGTAGCAAGAAAAATGGCTGCGCTTCTATCCAACAAATATGTGCAAGTGTATATATAAATATAGGGGTGCAGCCAAGGACCAAAGTGACCACTATGTAAATACAAGGAACAAAAAAACCCCAAAAAAACATAACATAATTATTTAATTTACAAACACGTTATGCAAACTATCCATCATTTGTATGTTCTTGCGGCCTGCAATACATAATAACGAAACGAAATAACAAATTAAATATTGACTATTTTCACTTTTATATAGACTATGCAGTCAAAACAAAATCATTAAACATTGGACCAATACATACTACATACATATCTAAATGAATAGTTTGATTATATAAAAAAAAACAACTATGTTTTACAAATTTGTCATTAAATACAAACTAGTGTGACCTAGTAGGTTATCATACTTTAGCTCATGCCTAAACTTTCATGATTTTCAAGTGGTTATTAGACTGTATAATGGGGGTCTGCTTAGTTTGCAACATCATCACAGTTTAACTTTTTTAAAAAAGGTTAATGTTGGATCCAAAATGTTATACATCACAAATGACAATCATGGGCCTGATCCAGAACAACGCTTCGGAGCGAATTTACGCATGGCGGAGACGTAAAATTGCGTTTTTGTAAGTACTGTGCATGCGCACCATAGAATATACGCTCAATAGCGCATTGTAATTGTGAACGTATGGGCCATTCACGTATGTGTCACGTAAATACTTGCGTGTGGGTGTGCCAATTTTACGTGCGTCCAAAATACGTCTGAAATACGTGAAGTAGGCGGGGGGTTGTATTTAAAGTGTACAGTATGGGCGTGCTTATCTGCGTAAATTCATCTAGCCCATATGTACGTGTGCGTATGACTGCGGTTACGTTGGAAAAAGTTAAGGTAGGGTTTGGAAAGCGTATCTTGACAAAATACGTACGTTCAAGGGGTGTGCCGAGGGGAGTGTAACGAATTTACGCGCACGAAAATACGCTACATGAATAAACGTACAGCAAACGTAGTTCTGGATCTACCCCCATGTCAATATGGTTTTTTATTATACTGTGACTTGATTTTTTTATAATATACGTGTAATTAATACTTTGAAAAAAATGAAAAAAAAAATAAAAATAAAAAAAAAACATTACATAGGCTTCTGTACATAACATAATGACACTAAAATAACACATACCACCACTCCACGGCCTGGGCACAGGCTGCGCACTCGGGCAGCCACCTTCTCTCATGGGGGGGAAAGGGGTAAGGGTTAAAAGAGGCAAGGGGAAAATCAGGATAAGGGTTTTCAGGGAAAGGTGGGTCAGGGGAGGAGCAATGGGATGGGGAGGAGCCCTGGGCAGGGGATTGGGCCTGGGATGGGGAGGAGGCCTGGCCAGGGGATTGGGCCTGGGATTGGGAGGAGGCCTGGCCAGGGGACTGGGCCTGGGATGGGGAGGAGACCTGGGCAGGGGATTGGGCCTAGGATGGGGAGGAGGCCTGGGAGGGGGAGGAGGCCTGACCAGGGGATTGGGCCTGGAATGGGGAGGAGGCCTGGGAGGGGGAGGAGGACTGGCCAGGGGATTGGGCCTGGGATGGGGAGGAGGCCTGGCCAGGGGATTGTGCCTGGGATGGGGAGGAGGCCTGGGATGGGGAGGAGCCCTGGGCAGGGGATTGGGCCTGGGATGGGGAGCAAGCCTGGGATGGGGAGGTGCCCTGAGAAGAGGAGGCTGCAACCTCCACTCGTCCCCTGGGTAGCCTCTGTTGGTGCAGGTCCCGGATTCCTATAAACACAAAAATATGTTAATAATATGCGGCACACTTACAACTCTTTATGTTTGTACATTATTTTAAAATGTTATATTTTAGCTATATATCTAATGTATCTCATATTTATCTATCTATATCATACCATATCATATCATATCATATCAATCTATCTCATATCTATCTATCTAATTGATATCATGATTTAACATATTTAAAGCACACAAATGTAAAGCATGGTCATCACTTGAATCTAGAAGCATGTTGAAACAATTTTAACAAAATTATATTTAAAAAAAAAATAAAAAAAAACATTAAATAACATGTCTGTTACACAAAAACAGACACAGACACAGACACACACACACACTCAAAATAATAGGAAGCAAATAAAAAATTTTAAGTTAAAAATGAGTTTTGTAGAAACCATTAATTTACATATAAATTACATACTTTTACATAAAAATACTTACTTGCCAGCCAACGCTGAAGATAGCATAACAGGCCTGGTTGGCACCGCCGGAGGTCAGACCAGCGTCTCTGCAGCTGGCTGATCCTCCGACGGATGCCCAAGCGGCACCTAATCAGGCGTTTTGCCTGGGCATATGCTGCCCGTTTGGCAGCATTGGAGTGCAGGAGGTCGCCTTTCAACTGCCCCATTACTTCCACAAGGCAGAGGAGCTCCTCCATATTAAAGTTTTGGGCTCTCTCCATTTTGCAAATTTATTTGAGCAAAAGACCTGCTCCTGATTGGATAAGATTAGGAGCAAACCTCACTGGTGGATTTGTATGTGCACTCCCACAAAGAACAATTATTATTGGAATTACATAATGTCACTCACGTTTCCATATAACAGTGCTCTAAATATGTCATGAACATTAAGTAGGAAATGTTTTAATGTACAAATGTAAAAATGATCATTAATGTACACAAGTAACATTATAAAGCACTAACCTTTCTCGCATCATCATTTACCGATTTCCACGGGTCAGTATAAATGCGTATATTTATGAATTTACACGCCGAAAATAAATGGAGGTTAACTGTATCCACTTGCCCTGTGTTGTTAATATTTTCAACTTATTTTGCTAAATGTACGCAAAAAATATCTCAAAGTTTACTGACATCCTTTAAATTTTAAATTTCAGTTTATTGTTACATGTTTAACCAATATATATATATCTACTTTTGGTTTGCACATACCTTCCATCTTTACAACTCTTTATAGACAAGCAGTTGAATTTTTTTTTTTAATGTAATTAGCAGCAGTTTTTGTAAAAAAAATTAATTATGAATGCAAACATTATGTAGATGTATTTATGATCTAAAGGTATTCTCAATCAGATATGTATGTGTGTTTAGTATTGTATTTTAGGTTTACTAGTTTATTTAAATTTGTGTTTTCACATTAGCTTTGTTAGCTATACAAAAATATTAGAATATATATATTTTCTAACACTACTTGAATAATTTCATTCTCTCAACACATGTCATCTGGATTAATGTATTTTGTTGAAATGCAAGTGTGAATAAGTAAAATATGTCACTGTTGTCCTCATTGTAAATAGCAAACAGCACTAAACAATATTATATATATACACACACACACCACACACACACACACACACACACACACACATATATATTTTTTTATATACACACACACACATACATATACCTCTATCTGACTAATGTTATAAAATAAAAATTAATATAAAAACAAGTTTTTTTGTCATTAATGATGTTGTTTAAGATTCATGTTTGACTAATAATAATGATGTCATACATACACAATAAGTCTATACACTTCAAGCAGATTAGTGTACACTAATTTATTTAAAATAAACAATGTGTTTACTTGTCACACATTTTAGATATTACATTCATATCTAAATTAAATTTTAAAAAAACAAAACAGAATTAAAAAAAAATATATATAAAGAAAACTATTTGGTTTTCCTTTTCATTTTACCACCAGTCTGTGGTGGTGGTGGAGGCACAGAAGTTTGCCTGCTTGAACGCCTTGGCAGTTCTTCTCGGCTACTCGCCTTTTGTGTTTGAAGTGAAGTGGAAGTAGAGGGTTGCATTGTCCCTTCCTGTTCCCTTTGCATGAGTAGGTAAAATTTTCTCTTTTCCAACTCATATGACTTCTCCATTACAGCCAATATGGATTTTATAGTTGGTACCAACTCATGCGCCAAGATCTTTGTATGCGCCTCTATATTTTTGAGGCTTGAAGCAATTTGGAACATATCTTGGGCTTATATCCTGCATGCTCCTGTATGCCTCATTTATAATGCCCTCCAAGTTTAGAATGGCACTGTCCAGTGCCATGTCTGGAGTGGGCCTTGGGCTTGTTGTCACTTGTGGGATATTGAAGGATACAGTTTGCTGTGATGTGCCAGCCACTGGTTCTTCCTCCAAAGGCTCATCCTCAGGAACAATTTCAACAGGAGACACAGCCTCCTCCAGGATATTCACTTCCTCCTCCTCCTCAATCATATCCTGAGATACTAAGTAATTACACAAAGATTTGTGCATTAATAAAGTGTAATGACCAACACCAGCTTACATTTTAGAACTTAACAGGCAAATGCAAATTTAATCAATAAGCTTAGGTTCTACACCTCCAGAGCATGTGGTTAATTTAATACAACTCATTGTAGGAACACTTGCACATGTTTCACCCTTACTCACAAACTCGGAATCCTGGTTTCTCTCTCTCCTTTATTTGGTTAACATGTCAATATACCATTAAAATGACAAGTAACAACAGCTTAGCATAAAAACAGCTGAATGTGTTTTTGTTAAAATTATCCAAGAATGATTGCCACAATGTGTGTGCTATCAAATACATATATAAAGGCCTTGTTCTATGCTCCATTTGCCTTTCACTATTGCATTTAGCATTGGCAAGGTATGAAGTGAATGTAAGATTTTTGTCCCTTATTTTTTTTTCAATTTCATCATTACTGTTTTTGTTGTTCCTTTTTTTCAGTGTACTACATTCTGAACTTTTTGGATCTACTATTGATTGTTTCATGTAAGGCAAAATGCAGTGCATTATACAGCTCATGTCAACTAAATATCAAAGTAAGGTGGCCAAAATGTACTTAATATGTAATAAATATGACTTTTGAACACTATACTTGGACAGTGCATAGGTTTATGTTAAATATATGATATTTGTTTCACTTAATAAATATCAACTCTTACATATACTTTACCTTGTTCAATTATGCTTAGCATCTACTTGCATTATAGCATGGTATTGGTAATGTAAACATTTTTTACAACAAAAAGTTTGCAAGTGAAAGTGTGACGCCAGGCCTATTTCTCAATATTGTTTTTGATGTTTAAACATACTTGAATGTAGTTTTTTGGTTATATTGCTAGATTTCTTAATGCTTCTATAGGCATGTTATCAAGAAATTTCAGGACACCCTCTGCACCCAAAGATTAGCCTCAGCCAAAGTCCCCGTGAATGAAATGTAACAAATGTATCTAGCAATTAATGAATATTAGCAAGTCTGACACATAGTAAAAGTTATGTTATTTTTAGCCTTTGTGTGTATTATAGATGTGTTTCATATATTAGAACATGCCATTTTAAGTAGTTTTTGCACATAATCTATTATGAAGCTGTGCAATGATGTATTGTTTATTTAATGTCAAAGGTTTTTTTAATGTTCACAAATTATGTTGGTTCACATTTTGTTTCCTTTACCTAGATGCAGATTGCTGTATTTGGTTCCCTGTGGCGTGCTTGCAGAGAAGTGAGACGACTTCGTGGCATTGCTGTTCGGCAGCGCCAACGCCGGAGGGTTCGTTTGCGCATCTATAGGACACGTGTCATGCTGTTCGGGATGACAGATGAGGTGGTTAGACGCCATTATCGTTTTCCTCCACATCTGATTTTGGAACCTCTGCACATTATGCAGAGGGACCTTGGGCCTGATCCAGATCTACGATGTAGCGCTGAGCGTGCTAACTCCCCCCTGGCACTCCCCCTGTGCGGGCATATGGCCCCTTCCTTACGCCGGCTGAAGGCTACCCTAGCTTCGCCCGGCGTACAGTTCATTTATATGCCACTGGACGAGGAAGCCCTTGTGCCTTTAAAGCAGCAATTTGAACATCTTGCAGGCTTTCCACATGTTATAGGGGTTGTGGATGGCACACATATAGCTCTGGTCCCTAGGGGAGTGGATTCTTTGGTTTATATGAATCGTAAGAGCTTCCACTCCGTGAATGTCCAGATTATATGTGACACCAGCCTCCTTATCCGAGACGTGGTTGCTCGCTTCCCTGGGAGCAGCCACGACTCATTTGTCATGCGTCAATCGACAATGTGGCATAGATTAGAACAGTGACATGCACAATGTTCCAATGATGCGTTGCTATTAGGTAAGTGTGTGATATGTACATTTTGTTAAAAGTTTGATTGAGGTTGAACATGCAAAATAATTGTGCTTTTTTCTCCTTTGCATTATAAGGTGACAGCGCCTACCCTCTGAGGCCCTTTCTCTTGATCCCCATTTTGAGCCCTACCACAGAGCAACATTTGGCATACAAGCAGTCGATTTAGGTGTCTGGATCGGTCTGGTGGAGCACTTATGTATGAGTCTGCAACTGTGTGTCAAATTGTAGCTCTGTGTTGTATCTTGCATAACATCGCAGTGAGAAATGGTGTGGAGTTAGAGTTAGGTGCTGATGCTGTTGGCAGTGATGTTTTGGAGGAGGTACCCCAACCAACAGGCTCCACTTCTCAAGTAAGCACGTTCAGGGAATATGTCTGCCAGCAATATTTTTCCTGTAAGCATTCTTCAGTTCCAACCAAATCTTGCATTCTTTAATGGCTTACACTTTGTTGATTTAAATTTTTAATAAATAGCTTTGAAGTTGCACATGTGTGACTACACATTACATAACATAGTGTTATTTAATATATAAATTCTTAGGCTCAGCACAATTGTAATCATAACAATAAGTTTATATATTAACTAAATTGTACACTTTTTAATTTTTTTAAAGTGAAAGTGAAGTGTTTCAACCATCAAAATCTGTTTAATGTATCCCCAAGCCATAACTTTAATTATATTAATTTAAACCTTGAGTACTGTAATGAATTTCGACACACATGTTCAGTGGTGTCAAGTTTAATAATGTAGCATCTATCTATCTAGTAAATTTTGTGGTTTATGCAATCATTTAATAATAAATACATGGCATTACTTAAAGTTACTCTACAAAAGAAAAAGAGAGAAGTTATGTATGTGATAAATGTTATTGCTTTCAGACATGGATTACTTGAGTTAGTTTGTAAAGAAGCAGTTAGTCATTACTCTATACGTTAATTTTGAGCACTGTGTCACTGTTTATCATCCAATTTTTGTGAACATAATTTTTGAAATGATTATAGATGTGTTTAGAAGAAGACTTTTATTTGATATCAAGTGTTTTTTTTTTTGTTTTTTTGTTTTTTTGGTTTAGCCTAATTTGCCTTCCTTGTGAGCAACACAAGTTGAGTGCTATTGAGTTATTGGCCCCAGATGACCAAAATACACCTATTTCCATCAGTCTACATTACAGCTGCACTGCTAGTGAAGGCGATTCACACTACCAGCATTGAATTTGAAATGTTTGAAGGTGTAACATGAACGGTAATGTTGTCTCTTTTGCCCTATTTCTTTATGTAGGTAGATTTCACTTGTGATCCCCAACTATTGTGTTTGAGTAATGTCTTGGGACAAAATGTTCAGACTACACCTGTTTTCATCAGTCTACATTACAGCTGCACTGCTTGTGAAGGTGATTACACACTACCAGCATTGAATGTGAAATGTTGTAACATGAATGGTAATTTTTTTTTTTTTCACTTTCAGGTTTGCGTTGCTTGGATCCTAATCAAGTTTCATGGGACACACTAAAAGCATTCCAACAATAAGATGTGTGGCTTACAATCTTCAAATATTGTTGTTTTTCATCTTTACAATTGGATGGCCGTGTGTGCATCAACTGTGTGTCATAATAAACAATATGTTTTCAGTCCATGTCAGAAAGTTGTACCCTTTTAATCTAAATTGTGTAGTTTGAGTAAGTTGACTATGACAAATTCTATGTATTCAATCCAAGTTTTAGTTCTGAACTGTTGAGTTATCAAACACCTTTCTTACTGCATATTAAACTGTGACTGTTTTTTTTTAAGTCTTAAGTTAAATTAAAATCCTGTAATCTTCCAAAATAAGTACTTACCTAATTAAAATGTTTTACATAACATTTTGTAGACATGTCAAATGTAGTAAGAGTTTAGCATGTTTATTCATGATTTACAAAATGCCTCATTTTACTTTATTAAAAAAGATGACATTTAAGGTAATATCTGTATAATGGATTTTTTACTACAAAACTATAAATTTGTCACATGCAAGTTTAGATACTTACTATTGTAAACCTTACTACATCAATAATGTACTGCTTTTTTAACGGTCTTTCATAGCAACAGTTTAGGCAATGTAATCCAAGTATTGCAATAAAATGTGAAGACACATGGGCCCAGCTACATAAATCCTTTATTGATATTTTTTCAGTAAATAGAACCCTTTTAATAAACTATTTTTGAATTTTAAAAAAAATGTTGCCTGACTAAGTGTAATATTTGTCCAGCCTTATACATGACATAGGCATGCATTTTTAACATTAACATCATACATTGTGTTTAATAAGAATTACATAACTTAATTAGGATAGTTGTAACTTGATTATTTTTCATTATGTAACTTGAAAATTTGTTTGCAAACTAATGTGTTATGCACGTATGATGTTCTTAAAAATGTGTATTTTCGAAATAAAAGTTTTTGTACACAA
The DNA here is from genome assembly GCA_011038615.1 of Limnodynastes dumerilii. Taxonomy (NCBI): domain Eukaryota; kingdom Metazoa; phylum Chordata; class Amphibia; order Anura; family Limnodynastidae; genus Limnodynastes; species Limnodynastes dumerilii. Next base: position 14,402 of record WWET01006342.1, read on the forward strand.
GAAGACCATTTCTTACATATAATTAACATTCAACAACAACATATTGCTAATACTTTCAACATTGTGAAACTCAAACTTTCAAAGTGTATATATTATAAATATTAGCTATATGAAAAATGTAATGTAATTAGTACATTATAAATTATGTCTTGTTATGTTTGTAACTTTAAATATAAGATTACCTTTTGTGACATGTTACCAAATCTTGAAAGCTAATGACCTAAAAAGCAAACATGAATTCAGCCACTCATCCATTTTAAAACTTCAAAATATGTCTTTTATATCACTATTTCAGTTGTGTTTCCAGCAAGATAAAGTGGACCATTTGTCCAAGCAAAAGCATATGCAATTAATAAATGGATCATTCAGAGATGCAGGTACACCTTGTTTTTAAGGTGCAAGTGTACAGCTGTGCTAAACATTTAGTCAAAGTAAAAGAAGTAATTTTTTATTGCATGCATGACAACTGCATTCGTTTTACACATAGAATAAAATAAAGCACAGCTTGATGTTTATGTAATAAACTAGAGTTGAACTAAGAAGTTTCAAGTCCTAATTATAAATCAACTTTTAATAATTATGTATCTCCCATTGCTATTCAACATGCTATTGCTCAGGTCTATCCTTAACCCTTTCTTAAAAGTTTTAAGTGCAACTCACTAAATCAGCCCCTTAAAGCAGATTTGTTATGATCCATACACGTGACTTTATTCCAACACTGTAAACGTAATTTGTAAGGGTTTGATGTAATGAGAACCAAGGGCGCCATAGGACCGCAGGTTATTAAACAGCAGGCAGGTGGCATGGGCAGGCATGCAGGAGGCAAAGGGTTAAGTTATATGGGTGTCTGGGCTGGGATAGGATGTGGGTTGGGGGGTGGGATGATATTAAATAGCTTCAGTGTGGGGGGTGGGTCACTTGCTGAATGAATTTTCACCCTCCCTCCCTCCCTTAAAGTTTGATATATAGTATAAGTTAACCTTTTTCTTTTCAGCCGGAACATGGTGGGGCGGTTGCGGTGGAGGTCTCAGCAAAAGAAAGGTGGCGCTGGGTGTGTTGTTGTGGTTGGTGCGAGATAAGGAAGTCTGATCCGATAGCAACACAGCCAGTGGATGGGGGTATCAGATTGGGAACGGTCGAGCCCCTTTGGGAACGGGCCGAGTGTCCTGCTGGAGGATCAGACAAAGGAGAGTAGCGCCGAGGTCAAGGTGGTTGACCTCTTTAAAGGTGGGATTTTGCTGGACCCCACCGCTTCTAGTGCCACCTAACTGCCTTTATAATGACTCGCTTTGAGTCAGTTCCCCGTTAGGTGAATCCTCCAATATAATTAGTCAAGTTAAAATAAATTACCATGTTCCCTGGTTTAAACCCAAGCTATCGGTGTCCGTCTCTTTATTTGTGTGAGTGGTTTGTCTGATGCATGCATGCCCGGGCACTATGCCGTTTGCTGTTTA
>WWET01006342.1:23835-35132 GCA_011038615.1 Limnodynastes dumerilii
AAGTCGTGTTTTTTTCTGCAATTATACATCGCCAGCCATCGCCATATGCCATATGACATCATAGAGTCTTTATAAGGGGGACCTCTAGTGACTGAAGGATCATTAGCAACAGAACCCCAAAAGAGCAGGACCGACCACCAGCATCACTCCAAACAAAAAATAGGAAACTTCAATCAAGATGCCCATTTCTTCTAGCAAGTCTCCCAAGACTGATGATTTAAAAAATGTGAGTACGAACATTTATTTAATATTTTTAAATATGTGGAACACATTAAACATAGCACACCTTAAATAAATAAACGTGCATTTATATTACTGGAAAGACATAATGGGGAGCTGGAGAAATATATGGAACTGGGGGGGGGGCTGGTGAGACATGATGGGGAGCTGGAAGGACATGCTGTAGAATACTGGGGTCTGGAAAGACATAATGGGGATCTAGAGAGACATGCTATGGAACTGGGGAGCTGGAGAGATATGTTGTGCAATACTGGGGGCTGGAAATACATAATGGAGATTTGGGGCACTGGAGACACAGGGTGGTGGGCTGGAGAGACATGATGGTGAACTGGGGGTCTGGAGTGACATGATTTGTGAATACTGGGGGGCTGGAGACACATAAGGATACTGGGAGCTAGAGAGACATGATGGTTGGCTGGAGTGACATGATTTGGGAATATTGGGGGACATTTTTATTTCTGTGAATGGGTGGGTAGGGGTCCCTGTGCATTGCTTTGCCCAGGGCCTACAATTCTGTTAAGACGGCCCTGAGCCCACTGAGTCGCTATAAACCAATAAAGCATGTCTTTTAACATATAGTTGTCAAAACATACATAATGTAATTCAATAACAAGCATGACATGGGGCAAATCATAAATGGGGGGCAACGGGGGGGGGGCTACTAACATTCTAGTAGGTCAACCACCAAAGCACAGGGCTTTAGTGAAGCAATAAAGCGATCTAGAACTTCTGGGCTAACTATCCAAACTAACTTTAAAGTGTAAAGTTTTTGGTCTCCTTGCAGAGCCCGGCAGGCTGAAACAAATATTAAACATATAAAATTATTAGCATCAGCACATAAACAATATCATCTGAATCCATCCTTTGAAAAAACTGCATATATCAGATAGAAACACAATCAGTACTCTTTATCATATATACCATGGGTGGCCAAGCTCGGGCCTCATGAGCTACCAACGGTCCATGTCTTCCAGGTCTCCTTGTTGGAGCACAGGTGTGTTCATTACTAACTGACATTCAAAAAAATCTACAGTTGGTAGTGATTATCTCACCTCTGACTTTCTGAGGAGACCTGGAAAACATGAACCGTTGGTAGCTCACGAAGCCCGAGCTTGGCCCCTGATATATACTAAGGTATACACGAAAAGTACGTTTTTTTTTTGTTTTAAAGGAAATTGAAAGAACAAACCAGCCTAATACGAGAATGGAGTATACCAGGTAAAGTCTCAACCGCGATTTGGAGATCCATAGAATGGTGAGCTTCCATAGCATAGTCCCATGCAATCTGGTAGGGAATTTTTCTTTAGCCGCTTGAGCCTGACCCATTAGATGGTCGATCCGAGCCTTTTATCTTCCAATGGGCTGAAGGTCTCTGGATGTCTCCTTGGTTGCGTGCGATGAGGGAGCACCCGAGGCTCCTTCTATTTCAAAGCATTCCTTATGTAAATATGCGTCACCATCGTCTGGGGTCATAAAATCTTTGAATTATTTCCCATCAAATATGCGTAGTCTTGCAGGGAGGTACATATCTTGGAGAACCCTCTGCAGGCTCTGGTCACCTCAGCAGAATAGTCCTGGAACAATCGCAGACAGCTATCCTCCCAAGTTAGTGTGTCCACTTTCTTAGACGCAATCCACAAAGCTTCTTTATGAATATAATTCAAGCATCAAAATATAACAGCTCTCGGTCGATTTTGAGCTTCACCTAGCGGGGGACCAATGATTCTGGGATTCCCACCAATCTGAGATTATTTTACCGGGAACGATTTTCCAAATCATCTATTTTATTCCACATGTGATATTGATCCTTTTGCAGAGAATGTTGAAATGTTAGCTTTAAGTGGGATATCTTGAAAGGAATCTCCTGCTACTTGCTCCGCAACAGCTACTCTCTGTGACAACTGTGATATCTGGCTCTTGATTTCTTGCAAAGTGTGGGTGAAAGTGGCTGCTTGTGCTTCCAATAAAGGAGTCATAGTCTCCTGAATTGCTTTAACTACATCCTCATAAGTTATTGGCACCTGGAACTGCGCTGAGGATTCCCCTGCAGAGAGAGGTGTCATATTGTCAGAGTGTTCAGATCAGGCATTAGAGCTAGGAGCGCTGACGTCCGCCATTTTGACTGAAGCATGTGTTTTTTCAGCCTTAGTTTTCTGCTGTTTCGGGGGCAAAATGGTGGGAAAGTGCCGTTTCATTAGGCAGTGGATGGGTTTAGCGGTACTCCGGAGCGCTGTACTCACTGTACCAGCACTAGTGTGCTGAGAGGCCTTTGATCTGCTGGGTCTGCCATGGAGCTAGCGGTAGCCACGTCTTTACACCATGATACCGGAACCTTCCAAAAGGTTTTAAACACAAGTTTACCCTGACTCAGGCAACATATTCTTTGTCATTAAATCATTTCCTGGAGCACAACGATTGTCAATTCCCTGTTTTTGCTCCCTTACTTAAACACCAACAAGTTATTAGACTGAACAAAATTACTGACAAAAATAAAATCACAGAAAACATCAGTTTCCAATCATTGTACCAATGAAACATTACTAAACCTGATTTACCTCTCTTCAAGATCTTCTCTATATCTTCCACGGCATGTGGACCCACTTCCTCTTGGACTATCAATGTAGGGGTGCATCCACCCTTACTATTAGAGGTTCCCATTTTGCCTTGTCAGCAACAATATTATTTATCCTACCGTATTGTAAATATCAGACTTGTTATTGAAAAATGGGCTTCTGTCTCTACAGTTTACCTCTGTCTGTGAATACTTATGCACATGTGATTTCTTAATATTTGATTTTTAATAAATTTTCAAAAATCTCCCAAACACTTTTTCACAATGTCATTATGGGGTATTGTGTGTAGAATTTTTAGGGAAAAAAATTATTTATTCCATTTTGGAATAAGGCTGTAACATAACAAAATGTGGAAAAAGTGAAGCGCTCTGAATACTTTCCGGATGCACTGTAACACTCCACAGGAATAGTCTGTTACAGCAAAACTGTATTTGAAATTGTTAGGTATTCCAGTTTTCTGTCTTGTGTGTCAGTGGAAGAAAGGAAGGAAGGAAAAATAGCAGACAACTTTAAAAAAAATTATTACTTGGAGTAACTAACTCCTAAAATCTATTATGTCATGGATCCTGGGATTTCTTGATTGATAATGACATTTTCTTCATCATTTTTATATAAAATGGTTTATTCCTTTTTCAAACATTTCTAAAAATAAAAATGTTACTTGCAGTAACTCCTATTGTGTCATGAGTCCTGCGATTTTCACGTTGATAATAAATTGTACTCTTCATTATCTTTATATAACATGGTGTTTTTTTTGCAATTCCTTTTTCGAACATTTATAAAAGATATATATATATTTGTTGCTGTAATTCCTAAAATCTATTGTGTTATGAATCCTGGGTTTTTAAGGTTGATAAACAAATCTTCTTCTTCATCATCTTCATATAACATGGTATATTTTTGTAATTCCCCTTTCAAACAAACATTTATATAAAATGTTACTTGCAATAACTCCAAGGGCTAGATTTACTAAGCTGCGGGAAAGCAAAAGTGGAGATGTTGCCCATAGCAACCAATCAGAATCTAGCTCTCACTTTCCTTTACATACTAGAAAATGTCAGCTAGAATCTGATTGGTTGCTATGTGTAACATCTCCACTTTTCCATTCCCGCAGCTTAGTAAATCTGGCCCTCAAAATCTATTGTATTATTGTTATGGTATCTGGGTTAACCGCATACCAGTGCATGAAGTCTAACTGGAGCCTGGTCTTCACTAGAACCCCTGATGGTGAGGATAGGCTTGTGCAGCAGACACCCTGCAAGTTGAAGCCCCTGTTGGCGACACCCAGATTACCAACAATGGTTTGAGTGTCAGATTTCGCAAGAGGACAGGGACTGAGTAGGTACAATGAGCACAAGTTTCTAGATTGGTCTGCTTTCTAGCACTCAGCTAAGGATATCCTCTAAATACATCTGCAATTGCACAATGCTAATAAAGGTCCCAAATTTCCAATGGTTAGTTTCTAGCAGTGCAAGAAAAACACTGGATGGTGAATATAATTTTTTGCTGCATTTGTATAGTAGTATCTCGTTATAGTCAGGCTCTCCTAATTACTCTTTCGAATCAGTTAATAAATAACAGTTTAAATAAAACTATCAAGATGTGGTCCCAAATGTATACAGTCTATAAAGGTGCACAGGTGTATTTTGATAAATATGATCTGTTATTCTGAGCATCAGTTAATAAACAGTCTCTAGAGTAGTGCCCCAAAAATGTCTATTGTGAGTCTATAGAAGATCCAAACTGATATGCATGATCAATTTATCACTGCTATCCAGGGGTATGTTCTTTCAAAACCACCACATAGTGTAGAATTTTCAACTTATTTTTATTGATTATAAATATTTACAGTTTACTCACAATGGGCCAGATACAGAGATATGACAGGGGATTTACGCAAGTCATTTGCATTTGCGCACCAGATGTTCCGCAAGCATAACTTCAGGTGTATGTAACTAAGGAACGATGAAGGGGCTGTCCCTTCAGAAACAAATGCATCACTTTACGTGTGTGTTGGGGTCCGTAGTTATGTTGTCATAGATAAAATACAGGAATGCTGCCAATTTAAAGATCAATTTTAGCCCTTCTGGAGTCAGGGTTTTTAAATTATATATACATATACATTTGTAGATGGATGAATTTGTGTACATATATAGTAGTCTGACACTCTGTGGTTGGTTTCCCCCTTAATGATGTTCCTTATGTGCTCTTGGATCTCCTTGTTGTCTTCCCTATATATTTTTGCCCCCAGGGGCATGTGATCAAATATGCTACATTAGTGTTATTGAAGGTAATTTTGTCTTGAAGGAATTATAATTTCAGAAATTATGTAGACAAGAAACTTTTTGGATTTTTTCACTTGATTGTTTGAGCCCTAATGGACTCAACAAAGCATTAGGATTTGTTAAGTAAAAATTAGTATAGACAGTACCTGACCTAATTGCTGTTTCCTGTTAACTAGAGACTTGTTTCAATGGGGGGTACTAAATAGTGATTTTTCCTGTATTTGTTTAACAAGTTTCTTTAAAGTTGGTGGATTAGTTTCAATAATACACATAGAAGTTTGGATTTATCTTATAACATTCCAATGAGATGTTGTTATCCTTGGTACAATGACATAATTGTAAAGTTCATACTTACAGATACCGGTAAAATAACGAAACAAGATATTATTACCTCAAAATATAGTTTTATGGAATCCTCCATGGAAGCACTAGTGATGGGTATATCCCATCTGCAGTGTAGTGCCAGTACAGGAAATAAGAAGACCCAGAGGCTGTATATAAGCACCACCTCTTCCTTCGTCCAGTGTCTTCCCTCTTTAAAGAGCTGAAAAATATATAATAAAGAATAACAAAATATTATTCATGTAGGGATGGGCAAATATGTGCTGCCATGGAGGAGTCTAGAAAACTATATTATCACGTAATAATATCTTGTGTCCTGCTCCTCTCCCCTGGAAGCACTAACGATGGGTTTAACCTAAACAGTGTAATATGGGTGGGATACTTATACCTTATAATAGCATAGAAAGTACCCTTCTGCCAAAAGCAACCGCTCTGGTAGAGTATGCTCTTATTCCAACAGGGGCTTCTTGTCCTCTGATCATATACGCTTCAGATATACAACATCTGATCCACCTAGCCAGAGAAGCTTTAGATGCTGCTTGACTCTGTCTGATTCCTTCTGATAGGACAAATAATGGCTTTGTTTGTCTAATTCGCTTTGTCCAATCCAGGTATGTTTTCAAGGCACGTGCTAAATCTAAAGAGTGCAAATTATGTTCTCTATAATTTCCTGTATTCGGGCAAAGAGATGGAAGTGAGATCTTCTGATTGATATGAAAACTAGAAACAATCTTCGGAAGGAAATTAAGGTTAGTTCTAAGGACCTTGGGCCGGATCCAGAACTACGTCCATATCATGGTGTAAAACTGTACTGATAGCCGATATCTGAACTCTTAAAGAGCTGCCTGCCAGTCCTTTCTCTAGACCTGCTTGTAGAAAGTCCAATAACTGAGCTATAGAGGGTTTAGTGCAATGAACTTGATTAACTTCGCACCAGGAGACAAAACAACCCCAAATTCTATGGTATGCCTTAATGGTAGAAGGTCTACGACACTTAAGTAAAGTTGAAATTTCCTTATCAGAAAACCCCTTCATCTTCAGTCTCGTGCTCTCAACAGCCAGGCTGTCAGTTTCAGCCCTTGGGGACAAGGATGATGTACTTCTCCTTGCTTGAGCACTCCTGGGTAGATTGGCAATCTCCATGGATGATCTATTGTCAGTCGAAGTGCTAGGGAGAACCAAGCTCTCTGAGTCCAATAAGGGAGTATGGCTATAATGGTAGTCTTCTCCATCGCTATTCTCCTCAGCAGCCGAGATATTATGGGAATCGGGGGGAACACATAAGCTAGACTGAATGGCCAAGGGGCTGTTAATGCATCCGTGTCCAGAGCTTGATGTTCCCTGTATCTGGAAATGTACTGATTTACCTTGGCGTTTCTTTTCGGCCATCAGATCTACCTGAAGTCTACCCCACCTTTGGATGATTTGACAAAATAGTTCGTCGTCCAACTCCCATTCTCCTGGATTTATTTGTGTTCTGCTGAGAAAATCTGCTTCCAGGTTGAGGCAACCTACTATATATGCTGTCGTATAATCATTAGTAGAGCCGCATCACATGAAGAATGTTCGGGACGACTGTCTGAAGCAAGCTCCGGAGGAACATCAGCAAGGGGTGAAGACTCCTACAGAAGTCTTAGATTTAGTCAAATCGCCTTTAGTGAATCCGACGAGTTCTATCTTTTAAATGGCAAACATCTGGACGATTTCTGTCCATCAATGTTTGCCTTGATGATTTGGTCAAAGACTCAAGTCCCGGGAATTTGGCTTTAGTGATTACAGCGATTTGTTAATCACAGCCGAACTCCTGGGAGTTTGGGCGATTTGGACCAAATCAAGTTTAGTAAATGAGGCCCTTAAAGCTTATCTTTAACTCCTGAACCTTGGGGCAGGGGATTGAACAAACCACTGGAGATTTTATGTATGCATAAACTCTATCATGTACCCTTGTTAAATGACACCTGTCTGAGATGGTCGAAGTCCATTGTTGGCCGAATCCTAGCAGTCGTCCTCTCACTGCGGCCTCCATGGAAGGGTAGTTGCTGCTGGTGTTATTGTGGAAAGGGACGAAAAAACCATCCCTCTTTACCCCTTTTGTGCCCGAAAGCTGCTGCTGGGCCTGGTTGAAATTTTCTGAGAAAGGATCTGCCTAGTCTGTAAGATCTCACTTCTTTATATTCTGCTTGCGATGGTCTGGAAGGTCTGGTAAAAAAAGAGTTCTTGATAATGGATAGTGGCTCTGGCTAATCCCCGATGCTGGACTTCCGGTGAGCGTCTGTCGGGTGCAGACGTGTCTTAGCTGAGCTCCTCAGACCGCAGTCAACTAGACAGAAATATAGGCTCAAAACAGCCTATTCAAGCTGCTGGAACACGGCACTAAATATCCTGCTAAAACCAGAGGATAATCCCAGGCAAGAGTGTACACACACCGGTTCCCCGGACACTACAGCCCCATGAGTCCAGCCCTGAGGTATGGGTGCCACAGCAAATCCTCAGCCTAGCTGGAATAGAGGGGACCCTTACTTCAGTGTGCCTGCTATAGCACCGCATACTTTTGCGGTCCGCCTGCCCATCTTACCTTTGAGCCCTGAAGATTCCTCGATGGTGAGCCCGGCGACGCGGAGGAAAAGGCCGCGACTGTCCAGCCAGACTTGAATGCGGGAGGCTGGGAGAGACGGCGGGGACGCACCACTGACCGGCGGGACGTCACCTCCCCTCTGCCCCATGTGAGATCGGCGGTGCTGGGCAGCATCACAGTGGGTACTGCTGGCAAACTACAGGCTCTAATCCACTGCTACTCGCCTCAATGTAAATTTGACGCAAATCCTGCTCCTACTCCGGCGCCATCTTGAAGCACAGGACGCAGATCTTACACCTTGGCCTGCTCCTGCATCTGGCTGGCTTGTCCCCATTCAAGCTCTGGGCACTTGTCTTGGTTCTTCTGGTGGAGAAAGGAGGCGGTGTCGACGAGGTGGTTGTCTCTGTGCTGAGAGTGGTCGGCGGATCCGGAGGCCTGGTGTGGCGGTGCAGTCGCGGAGGGAGACGACGCTGAAGTCCTTCTTTGTTCTTCTTTGAGCCCACGCATCCTTATTGGTCGATGTGGATGCTGTGGAATCAGGATCTAGGCCCTTCCACTCACCTTATTTCCGGAGCTGTACTCGGGAGTGGCGTGTCACGGAATCATCAGTTTCTTGGCAGCCATCTTAAAATGTGACTCCCATCCACAGAAGGGAAACCTATATCCAGCTCTACTACCTGTGATTTAGCAGCAGAAGATAACTACTTCGGTGGACATTCTGGTATCCTTTGGTGGGGTGAGACTTTCCGCTGGGCTCTTTTGCCCCACAGAGGCCATTGTTATATTCCTGAATCAGCTATCATGCCCACCGTTTGCCCTTTCCGACTTCCATTTAGCCTAAGCCATTTATGAGTCCCACCTTGTAATGCATTTCCATTCTCGTTATTTAATACTATACATTGTGGGGTACTGAAGATGAAATGCTGTGGCGCATGGTTTTATACTGTTATACCTCTGTTCTCAAATGCACCAGCCTTCTATGACTGTTGAGATAGCCTAAATTCTATATTGCACTTTTCTCTGTGTGAGGTATTTGTAGTAGAATTACTGCATTTGCTAAGTACTTAATCATTGCTATCCAGACTTGCATTGTATGAGATTGTGGCTGTTATATCTACATTGCATTTTCTAACAGTTTTTTCTCAATGACTATGCTAACCTAACGTTGTTCCTCTACACGTGGCACCCCAGAATTTACATACCGTTAGGGTTATGAAAAGGTACCTAGGCCAAACCGAAGATCTTAAAATGGGAAAGTCTAAGGGAGCGGGTGCAGCAACTACTAGTGTGCGTGTGCACCCCCCATCTCCCCCCCGTACCGCCCCACAGATCACCTTTGTCTCAAGATGCCCCTGCTTCTACTTCTCCCTCAATGGCGGATACGGCTAAAGAGCTTTCATTACATTTACTCCCTTTGCCAGTGATAGAATCACGATTTGATACCCTGCAAGCGTGTGTTGATAACGCCATAACAGCATTAGACTCGAATACTAAGCGTATTGTGAATCTAGAGCAGCGAGTAAGTGATCTTGACGATACCCATATAGCGCTTCAAAATAATATAATGAAGTAAACTCAGATGATCACTCCCTTAGAAGACAAATTGGACGATTTGGAGAATCGCAATAGGCGAAACAATTTGCGATTTATAGGAATATCTGAGTCGATTACACCATCGGAGTTGGTTCAATACCTCCAATGCGATCTTCTCGCTGCTCTACAATTAACTGAGCTTGCCTGCACTGTTGTTATAGAGAGGGCTCACAGATTGGGGCCCGAAAGATCGGGGAGAGGAGACAAACCTAGGGCGGTAATAGCACGGTTCTTGAATTACCGTGATAAGGAACTAATTCTACGCACTTATCGATCATTTCCCTCTTTTAAGATTGGTGACCACAAGATACTGATCTTCCAAGATTTTTCCATCCAAATCACTCAAAAGCGCAGGGAATTTACCCCGATTTGTAAAATCCTCTTTGAACACCATTATAAGTTTGTCCTGTCCTATCCTGCAAAGCTTAGAATCACACACAATGGCCAAACCTACAGCTTTGATAATCCTAAGGAAGCTAGAGATTTTGTCTCCACCTTCGACATGCCCCCCCCGTAATCCTGACACAGGTTAAGCTATACTATCTTTCGCCCCTCTGGTTTGCCTTTAATTGTTGTTGCCGACTGTCATAGTATGATTTTATCCGAAAATGTTTGGTTATTTCATATGTTATTTATGAAATTATTTACCATAATCCCCTCTGTTTTGGACTTCTTACTTTTTTCAGTAGGAAAATTTAGAAAAGTGTCGGTTAAGAGCATTTCCGTTGTTACTTTTCATTTGCCAAAGATTGCTGTTTCTTTGTCAGTCCTCACTAGACCTTATCCCATGCAGCTTGCTCGATTTCGTGCTCATGTCTGTGCAGGGGCCTTTGGACGGGGAGAGCGACTGGATGCCAACTATCACCATTTTATGCAGCAAGTACAACCTCCAGTTATATTTAACATGCCTTTTTTATCCGCAACCCACCTCATTATACATGGCTAATGTCGCTGCACTGATGCCTACCATGCCCCAGCTACCTGTCCGGCCCCCCCAGTTAAAACTCGTATCCTGGAACGTCAGTTGACTTAATTCTCCGATTAAGAGAAAGCGAGTCACATCCCACTTAAAACTACTTAACCCAGATATAGCTTTCCTCCAGGAAACCCGCAGGTCCGCCCCGGAGAACACTATAAAGGCCCACTGGCCTTTGCTTTAAAGCCAACTATACCACCAAATCTAGAGGTGTAGCGATTGTATTCAGTAAGTCGCTGCAATATGAGATTCTGGACCAAATCGCTGACCCACAGGGGCGTTACCTCCTTATGGATGTGGCAATAGATATGAATAGTTTACGTTGCTTAATATTTATGCCCCAAACTCCTCTCCAAAGGAGTTCTTTCTCGCTATCTCCAACCTTTTGTTATAGCGTCAAATCACTAATCTGATATTAGGTGGCAATTTTAATTTAGTCTCGGAGCCTGCCATGGACAGATCCTCCCCCTCCTCCCATACCTCGGTCTCTCATAGCGCTTATGTCCACCGATTGAAAACGGCACATGCAATATCTGACCCCTGGCGCATTCAACATCCGGGTGACAAATCTTTTACCTTTCACTCAGCGGTGCATAACTCCTTTTCCCGCATCGACTACACTTTACTTAGTGATCACCTCTTCCCTAGGCTCCAAAAATCTGACATCCATAGTATTTTGATCTCTGATCACGCCCCTATCTCTATTTCCCTAC
>WWET01006342.1:38544-51332 GCA_011038615.1 Limnodynastes dumerilii
ATATGATTTTTTTTTTCTTTCATGCTTCTGTATTTGTATCTGTTTAAATGTCTACATGTTTCAACACTGAACGATGTGGGTTAACTGTTGTCCAGAGTTTAAATAGTAACCCGTATCTTTGCGCTATGTCCGAATCACTGCTTACTACTAGGCGCAGTATTAGCAGCTGAAAGAACTGTAATCTGTTTGATGCATGCACAAAATCTTTGCAAATGTCATTGAACTTGTTGTTGTTATTGGAAATGCTCTAATAAAAAGATTTATTAAAAAAAAAAAAAGAAAGAAAGAGTTCTTAGGCTTATCCTGAGGCAGCCAGTTTGATTTACCGCCTGATGTTTTCTGAATGATGTCATCTAGTCTGGGACTGAATAAGTATTCTCCCAAAAAGGGAAGAGATATAAGCCGATGCTTGGATTGACTATCTGCCGCCCAAGGTTCGAGCCATAATGCGCGTTTTGTTACTGTTGTTGTGGCGACTGACCTGGCAGTGAGTTTCACTATATCTAAAGAAGCTTCACACAGAAATTCTGTGGCTAGCTGGATATCCTGCAGCAGATCTCCTCTCTTGATGCCATCCACAATATTTTTCTCCAGATCATGACACCAAGATCACATAACTCTGGTAGTGACTGCTAATGCAATAGCCGGTCTTAATGTAGCTCCCACCAGGCAATGTGATTTCTTCAGACTAACTTCTATTTTGCACTCTATGTTGTCCTTGAAGGTGTTCGCATCTTCAAACGGTAAGGTCGTCTTCTTAGAGATCCTAGAAATAGCCGCATCAACCCTCGGCGGCTCGTCCCACTTACTCGTCTTCTGTAGAGAAGGGATAAATCTTAGAATATTTGTTTAGAGCAGAACATTTTGTGTCAGGTGCTTTCCACTCCTCTATAATAAGTTCTTTAATTATGGGAGAAACCGGAAACACTCTTAGACTCTCGAAAAATCAGATCCTGTTGTAACGTATCTTCCTTAGTATCTTAAACATTGAGCATCTTGTAAATTAACTTTAACAGGCTGTCCAAAAGATCCGCATTTAAAGAATAATCCTTTTGTTGAACAACAGATTCATCATCAGAATGGCAGGAATCTCCAGAAAAATATCTACTTTCTTCTATGGAACCCTCTGATTCTTCAGACAGAACAGACCTAGAACGCTTTACCTACATTGGGCTGGATCCAGACTTAAGAAGGAGCTTGAAATTAAGAGTAGAGCTACTCCTGGGCAAAACCATGTTGATTTCAGGTGGAGACACATTTCATATGTTTCAAACAGTATTAGAATTTCATATCCCAAGTCTAAAAACCAGTGTAATTAGTAAAGCTGGTTAGAATCTGTGTGCAGTAAGCAATTCAAAGATATATCCCTTCATGCAAAGAATACAATGAACTTGTCCTCCCCCTGGGGAGTTTTCAGGTAAAGATGAATCACAAGAAATGCATTTCAAAATTTTAGACTTCTTAGAAGCATCAGATCCCTTTCTGTCCTTCTGTCTACAAAATAAGGGGACACTAAGCTAAACTATATACATAAAACACCTAACTACCTGGATATACTATCTATCTAACTGCCTACTAATACAGCTTACTAGTTAACTAAGCAAAAATAAACTAACTAATAACTAAATAAAAGCAGCACTTACTCTGACCTCCTGGTCGGTGGCCGCTTCTCCTCAGATATGATTCTGAAGGACAGATACCGACAGGCAGGAAAGGGAATTCCCCGTTTAAAAAGGCAGCTGACGCTGTAACTGGTGCCCAGCACATCTGATCAGAGGTAGATTCCAGAAACATGGCGGTGCCCAAGGAGCTTCCTGATCCCGCCATGTGTCACCTATATCCAGCTCTTCTGCCCGAAATGACAATTAAAAAAAAAAAATCTGCCGAGCGGAGAACGAGCACACGGCAGTGGTCTCCGGCCGCTCACTGAAAGCTGTGGGAAGCAAGAGGCCCGCCATTCCATCTCCTTTCTCCCGCCACCCTCGAAGGAATGGACCGGAGAGTGAATAAGGTAAGCCCAAAAATAACCTCCATGGCACACAGGGACAGGAAATAAGAAGACACCTGATGGAGAAATAGGTGATGCTTATATACAGCCTCCAGGTCTTCTTATTTCCTGTACTGGCACTACACAGCAGACGGGAAATACCCATTGTTAGTGCTGCCATGGAGGAGGAACAGGAAAGTTCAATCTAATTGCAATTGTAATCAAATACACTTTTAGATTTATTAAACAGTGACAAAACATAGTTACATTGGGCTGTATCCAGACCTGCGGCCACCAGCGTATTAACGCCCGTCCATGTGCGTAATAATGCATTTTTGCTAAACAGTGCATGCATGAGACCACTCGTAATTACTACCGATAGATTCTCAGTTACAGTGGACTAAGGGGGCAGACATGTCGTAACGAGAGGGTGTAGCTTGAGATGTAAATTACAAAAAGGGGAGTAATTACGCTAGATCCATGGTTACATGGTCAGGTCGTAAATAGTAGTTATGCCTACCAAATTTAAGGTAGGGTTTTCTGATTGTAAGCTGTTATAAAGTTATATGGCCTTGCGTAACTACGTACATATGGAAAAGACTACTGCAGCTGTATTGCAAAAGAACCTAAGTAATGAATCACCTGCTGCCACAACTGCAACGGTTTGTTACCAATTAGCTTGCAAAACACATTATAAATAAAGCCTGTAAAGGTTCATTTGTGTGTTTGTGATTTTCATATTCAGTGGACTGAGCAATTATTATTTGAAACATATACATCTCTGCTGCATTTGCTATCTTTGAAAGGTAAAATTTGTAAAACTTAATTCATATTACAACTGATATTTTTTTTTTAAAATAGTATGTTTTAAATGTGCATTCACATGTACACCGGTAAGAATTTTTTATTTTTGCAGCACATTTATGTTAGTTACCAAATTTAAATGAGAAAATATTTTTAAATAACTTAATCATGATGAATATAGTATCTTAACCTTTTGACTTTTGAATGTGTTGTGAGTAATGGTATGTATTCATGTTTTTTTTAAATCATTGGGCTGGATTCATAGCCCCAGACGTGTTGCACAAACGTCCTTAATTTACTGATAATAGCTACTACGCATGCGTAATAACTATTTAACTTAATCTACGTATCGTTTTGTTACGTAGATTGCATATATGCAGTCTTAAAGACCGCATATATGCAATCGACATAACAAAACGATACGTAGATTACGTAAAATAGTTACTACGCATGCTTAGTAGCTATTATTGGTAAATTAAGGACGTATTATTATCTGTTTGTACAGACATGACGAGGAACTACTTGGTGTAAGTGAAATGGTATTTTGTTTGTTGTAATCATTTTCACTTGTATATATTGTGTTGGGCATTTTTTCAAAAATATTCTCATTTTAAGGACATTTCAAGTTGAAGTTCACTGCTTGTGTGGTCTTTTTTTAAACTTTTTTTTTTAACCCAAAATGTTTGTTCTGGAGAAAATAATTTTTTCTGTCCTTTTTGTTTTTAAACATGTTTTTTTTATGTAAAGATTTGATTTTAAAATTTCTGGCGATGCTACAATTTTGTGCTTCTCGATCTTTCCAGAGGGTCATGGGTTGCGCAACAGGAATGTCCCAATCATTATTTAGCCGTATCTTGGATATGGTATTAAGGGCATTTCTGTTGCGTGTGACTCAATTCATCAATATGCCATTGAATGAGGAAGCCCTTGTGGATGTTAAACAGCAATTTGCACCCATTGCTGGTTTCCCACATGTTATAGGGGCTGTGGATGGTACACAAATTGCTTTGGTACCAAGGGGGGGAAACTTTTCTATTTTTTTTAAATAGAAAGAGTTTCCACTCCATCAATGTCCAAATGGTATGTGATGCCACCCTCCTTATTCATAATGTGGTTGCCAAATTCCCATGCAGCAGTCATGGGGGTAGATCCAGAACTATGTGTGCCGTACGTTAATTCGCAGAGCGTATTTTCGTGCACGTAAGTTCGCTACACTCCCCTCGGCTCACCCCTTGCACGGACGTATTTTGTCAAGATACGCTTCCCAAACCCTACCTTAACTTTTTCTTGCGTAACAGCGTACGTCCGCTAACGGACGTATAGACTACGTGAACGTACGCCGCTTAGCACGCCCATACTGTACACTTTACATACAAACCTCCACCTACTTCACGTAAAACGAACGTATTCTTGACTCACGTAAAATTGGCACGCCCACACGTAAGTATTTACGTGACACATACGTGAATGGCCCATACGTTCACAATTACGCTACGTGAATGTGCGTATTTTCTATGGTCTGCATGCGCAGTGCGTTCTAAACAGCGATTTTACGTCTCCGCCACATGTAAAATCGCTTCGAAGCGTAGTTCTGGATCAGGCCCATGATGCCTATGCAATGCGGCAATCCACTATATGGCGTAAATTAGAAGAGAGGCATGGTCAACTTGGTAATGATGTGTGGCTTTTAGGTACAGCAATGTTGTGTAATGGAGTAATATGTCCATAAATGTATGCTGTGCATTGTCTTACAAATTTTTCATTTTTGTTTATTTAAGGTGACAGTGCCTATCCTCAGAGGCCCTTTCTGATTACACCCATATTGAACCCCAGCACAGAGCTGCAAATTGCATACAATAAGACACATACGGTCACCAGGCAAGTCACAAAAGAACTTTTGGTCTACTAAAATCTAGGTTCAGATGTCTGGACCGGTCTGGTGGAGCCCTCATGTATGCGCCTGTAAAAGGTTTGTGATGTCTTTCTGTGTTGTATTTTTCATAACATTGCAGTACAACATGGGTGACTTTTTGAGATTGAGGCTGACGCTGATAAAGAACCTCCTATATCTGAACACCTGCATGATTCTATCAGCTCCTCTTCTCAGACTGGCAGCAATTTTCACAATTATGTGATAGATAAGTATTTTTAGGTAAATAAAACATGTTCTGTATTGTCAACACACTCAACACAAATGTAAATTAAAACAAAAATCAATTTAGATTTCAAAAATCCAAATGTAAAATTAACACAAATCTAAAAATAAAAGTTAATTTCAACCATTATGTGTTCATTGTTGTTTGGATAGTGTATGTAAGATTGTTGATTACTTTGTGTAGTTTATGTTAAACTCGAAATCAAAAACAGAGTCTAAACGTCAACAAATGAGTGAACACACATCAATTTATTATTCTAAAAAACAACTAAGTAATTTCAAACAGATCTAGATGCATTATTAAGATAATCTAAATAAAATTTCTCACATTTTACATTTGTGTACCAGATTTTGAACATAACATTTTTCTTCACCTTTGCTTGAATTCAGCTATTTTTTTAAAATATTTTTTTACCACCTTGTGTTGTTTTAATCTGCGCAGTTTGTGATCTGGTTTGCTTTGGTTCAGTTACACTTTCTGTTTCACTCATGATGTTTGGTTTTCCTCCTCTTTTTTGTGGTTTTGGGTTGGATGATCCAGATGATCCAGTGCGGTTACCAGTTTGCAGAATGCTTGAGCTCCTGATGTTGAGGGCAGACACTCATCATAGCTGGTGTTTGTTGGTTGCTGTCGAGCCCACCGCATGTATATCCTCCAGTTGAGTGTTAATATTGCACAGTATTGAATTTTGTTCTAACAAAGCATTGAAATTGCAGTCCAGTTTTGTGTGCATTGGCTCCAGAATGTGTGGTATTTGCGGATGGTATGTTGCATGGTAGTTCATCCACATGTTGCTGATCAGGCTGTGGTTCAGAGGCATCCTCTGGAGTGGGTTCTTTCATGAACGACAACGTGTCCTCCAGGTCTTCCTGATCCGTTTCAGGCATTTCTGTTTAGGGTGAATATGGACATTTTACATTATTGTCAATCACGGATTTTGTATATAGTATAAATATGTTTTGTAATCATGTTTGCATGTTCACATGTTTATTGGCTGTCTGCCTAGCACATAATGTTATTTTTTGGGTTCATTTGATCAGACATGTTTAATAAACAAAACATACTATTTTCACATTACCTGCAGGTACATCATGTTACTCCTTGCACACTGGGTTGAGCAATCTTTCAGGGGGGGCCATCTAGCGTGTCCTGGTCACCCACCCCTTGGACCTCTGCTTCTGTAACCTGCACTCAAGGCCTTTTCCTACAACTCTTTGAGCTTTAAACAATCTGGAGTCCAGAGTCCAGCTTCAGTTGTTCGCATGTGTTTAGCTTTTGCAATCAACTTCTTTTTAATGGCTCCTTTCAGATCCTGCCATCTGAAAAATACAACATCAGGCTTTAGGGTTTTGTTTTTCAGTGCTAAATAAATTTCCCTTTTCAATGTACATCACTGATAATGTGTATTTTAGAGAAAGGACTCTAATTATTTATGTGTAAATTCTCGTTTAGAAACGTGGTATTTCCCAGGCTTGTAAAGGGTATAAATATACTCCAATGACAGCTGTCACTA
Source organism: Limnodynastes dumerilii (assembly GCA_011038615.1). Taxonomy (NCBI): domain Eukaryota; kingdom Metazoa; phylum Chordata; class Amphibia; order Anura; family Limnodynastidae; genus Limnodynastes; species Limnodynastes dumerilii. The sequence goes on from WWET01006342.1 coordinate 45,005, forward strand.
GCGCCAGGATGCCCTGTGACATGTTTAGCGACGTGCCCATGTGTTTTTTTTTTTGCCAAGGCCCCCACTGGATTAAAAGCTTAGAAGACTGGACCCTTCAGTAGAGCAGGTAAGTAGTGTATTTTTTATTTTTACTTTACATTTGGACCATTTTTTCTAAATATAATGGCAGTCGGATGCGCAGACAGATGAATGGGTACACTTACGCCCATCTTTCTGTGCGCGCTCCCGGTCTGAACATGCGCATTGCTCATTATTGCACAGCTATTTGATTGTGGCTATCAGTATTTTGGTCTCTTGTGGCCTTTAACCAATTCTGTTGAAAATAAAATTGTGAGGTGGTCCAGTCTGACTGGAAATGACTGGTAATATATGCTATTGACATTAGTCATACTGTAGGAACAAAAATAAACACACATTAAATGACTTGATTTGATCAATTCTTAAAAAAAAATAAAAAAAAATACAGATCCAAAACCAAAATATTTTATTTTTTTGACAAAAATAAAACACAAAACACAATGAAAATTTAGAACCCAAACCAAAACATGGGGGTCAGTGCTCATCTCTAGTGTGAACTATTGATCTCCTGTGCATGAAACCTGTTATATTTCACAGAAACTAATGTTCCTGTGTTTTTAATAAATCAGCAATAAGTTAAAACATTTTACATACTCATTATTGTGGATTTACCTCCACTGCATTTCCTGCTTTCATACCTTGGAAAGAAACACAATTTTGCAGCATGGTAGTCTTGTGTGTCTTGTAGCAATAAAAGTATAAATAGGAATAGTAGCAATAGTATAAATAGTAATAATACAAATGGCACATTAATAGGTAGAGCTAACATTCACTATATTTAGGTAACATAATATTTTTTATAAAACAAAAAGATACGTAGATTAAGTAAAATAGTTATTATGCATGTGTAGTAGCTATTATCAGTAAATTAAGGACGTTTGTGCAACACGTCTGGGGCTGTGAATCCAGCCCAATGATTTAAAAAAACATGAATACATACCATTACTCACAACGCATAAAAAAATCAAAAGGTTAAGATACAATATTCATCATGATTAAGTTATTTAAAAATATTTTCTCATTTAAATTTGGTAACAAAGTGGACGTGTCTTTGAAAAGTAGGCGTGCCTTGCACCACTCAGAGAGTGGGTGTAGTGTCTGCCCCTTTTATTAATTCAGCCATCCATATGCCTGCCCCTTATTATTTCTCCAGATATTCCTATGTCCAGCCATCCATATCTGCCCCTTATTATTATGTCCAGCCATCCATATCTGCCCCTTATTATTATGTCTAGCCATTCATATCTGCCCCTTATTATTATGTCCAGCCAGCCATGTCTGTCCCTTATTATTGTTAGGTACGAGTGTACCGCGGGCAACTCCGTGGGCAGATAGCTTAGGGAGGATAGGACGGGATAGGACTACCCCGATGTAGGTAGTGGTACCTGAAGCTCGGGTGCGTGGCGGGTGAGGCCTCAGCTGGGCGCGGAGTCTATGCAGGACCAGGTTCTTCACCAGAGCCTCTAAAAGTGAGGATGGACTGTTCCCCCGATTTACCCACAGGTCGCGGTCCCAGTGACGACACCCGGGAGGAGAAAGGCAGAGAAGATAGTAGGGAGAAAAGGGAATAGACAAGTCAGCAGGGTCTGACTTGAGACGCACAACAGTAAACAAATAACAGGACGAAGGACCTGGGGTAGACAAGACTGACGTGACAGACAAGACTGACTGGGGCAATCGCACACACTGACAAACAGCGGCTACCTCCGAAGGGGTAAACAAACACTACCACACAGGTGAGGCCAGGAAAATACAGACCGGGATGGAACAGCAAGGTGGGAGAGAAACCGGAACCAGAAGACAAGGGGTTAATAAGGCAAGGTACTAGGCAGGAACAAACTGGGACTCTCAGAAATCACTAGGCAGAAGCACTAGGCAGGCAAACGAGATAGCAGGTCACAGAGCTGAAAAAACAGACGCTATAACCGGCAGGGACCCTCAGCACTGCACTCGATATAAAGGGAAGCAGACCAATGAGAGCAGCCCCAAGGAAGCCCTGCCTACAGAAAAGAGCGCCAGAACAACATACTATGCGCCGCAGCGCTAGACTGGCTGCCTAGCAACCAGTCTAAACAGAACAGGGAAGCCGACCGGCCGTGTGCGCTATGCGCACATGGCTAATTTGCATGTCGTCACGCCCCCGTGACGACATGCCTGCAGGGGAAGCAGACGCCAGTGCCTGGGACCGCAGCAGAGACGGGAGACGCGAGGGACCGCCGTGCCTGTCAGAGGAAGCCGGAGGGCGCGGGGGACCGCTGCGCCTAACAATTATTATGTCCATATATCTCTCCCTCTCTGACTGGTGGTGCGGTCACATTTGCCGTATTCAGACCAATGGACATATTACATATACATCCCGTGCTTACCGAAATTGTATACTGCGTATGCTAGTTATTTTTTAACGTAATCTACGTATCTTTTCAGTATGTAGATTGCATATATGCGACCTTTAGACGTTAAATAAAAAAAACGAATTCCTACTGGAATCGGGACAATAGTATGACTACTTTTATACTCTATTAACGCATTATGCAAATGGTTATAAAGTGAAATAGTCACCCCAACATTTTAACAGTATAAATATATGTGACCATGATAAGCAACATTGAAGTATACTTGAAAGTCTGGCCAAGTAAAGAATGTAAATAGGCCTAGGTCAGAGGCACCAAATAGGAGGTAAGGCTGAGAAATCAGAGGGGAGATCAGTAAAGATGTTTTGTATAATGAAGTTTGCAGAAATCCTTCTCTGTGGTATGAGGTAATTTGTGGCGTTCTAAAATTAAATGAATAAAAGATTTACTTAGTCCTGTTAATGAAACACAGAAAGACTGATTACATATTTATAACATTTAGTTTAGAAGCCAGTGTCCCTAGTAATAAAGGAGGTTATTTGTTTTGTTTGGAATGTGGAAAGTTTACTTATGTTCATATATAACATCAACAAATAAGCAAGTAATGTATGTGTTCACTTATAGAGTGTTCTATAGAATTACAGTCAGCAGATGAGTTGGAAGTAATTTGAAAATAGTTCCAAAATAAGAACATAATGGACCAGATCCACAATTTAACGCATTGGTTTCTACGCTGAAGGGTGTTCCATGGACTTGTGTGATTGGAGACATATAATCAATGAGCTGGCTGGGCAGCCCCTGCAGCTGCAACCTTATCCACATCAGAGTGCTGCTGGCCATATGCTCCAAATACGACATTTGCATTTGCTAGTGGTCATGTCTATATTAAACGCGCTTATGACATATATAATATAAAGTTTAAACACTTACGCGTACTTGCATACGTTAAATATCAACTCCCATGTTTTACTATGTTAAAAACATTTTAAATTATATTTGAGAAGTTTTTTATTATTACACTTTTCTACATTTCCCTGATATCATAATGATCATATTTTCTACAAACCACTCACATTCACATTGTACTATATACAGTAGCATTGTAAATTTTTGAAAAGCAAAAGGTGTATTTTGTGTAAGTAAATACATCCAAATATGTACTATACTGCAAAGTGTATTCACATATTTCCATTGACTTCTTAAACTTTATTTGACATCTACTCTGAACATGTTCATCACCAACATTAACACGTCACTACCATACTAAGGTCTATAGTCTGCACTTATTTATAAAATCACTTTGACCAATACACTGCACACATATGGCAAAAGAATTGTTAGCCATACACTGCATACACTGCACACGCTACTAAAAGATCAAGTGGCAATATTCTGTAGACGTTACACAAAAATGACTAGCCAATTAATAACTCAAAACTGATATTGAAATGACAAGGGCCAATCTAAGGGGGTGACATCTTTTAAGACCGTATTTGATGAGCATTCTGTCCAGCCAATGACTGTTGTTCATTAGCTAAAATTAGCACACATGTGCTTTATACTATAAATCTGTTTGCAAGAGCACCAAAAATGCACTTCAAATGGCCCCATGACAGGAGATTTCAACCAAGCGGAATTGCAAATCCTCATTCACCTGATTGATGCCCTTGGTCCTGGACAGTTCAGTAAGCATCACATTCGCTCTCAGTATCTGAGAGCTCAGTCAAGGATTTGACTTATAGTGGGGAGAGAGAGGAGTATGGCCAAGCTCCAGAGGTGCTGGAGTGATTTACACTGCCACCAGCCTAACCTCCTGAATGTCCTTCATCTTCAAATTTGGAGTTGAACATAGCAAAGTAAGTACCTGTCTTAAACCCCTTTCACATTACCACCAGATACAAAAACCTGGGTCTCTGCAAAAACCCGAGTATTTGGTGGTGATGTGAAATGTCCCTTTTACGTCAACCTGAGTCTAATGACCCAGGATTCAGACGCAGGAAAAAAGAAGGGTTTTTTGTCCTTCACAAAGACACCGGATTGAACAGATTTCTTTACTATTGCTATGGCAATAGAGATATTCAAATTGTGTGAATTCGGACCAGTGTCACCAAAGCAACTGAAAATAAGACAACTTATTGTAAAAAAAACATTCTTTAACATTCTTGGTTTAGGCAATACAGTGCATATATTAATACAATGTGCACAGGTCAATACCTCACTGAGGGGCTGGTCCAGAGTGGAAAGTAATAAGAAAAAAGAGGTAAATCTACACCTGGTCAAAAATCACGTTGAACTGCAAATAGAATTAGTTTAGAGATAATGCATTGTAGCTCAACTCTAAATTAGAGTTTTAAAATAAAGCTATTTAATAATTGTGGAATATGCTAAATCGGTCAGTATTTTCTCTTCATGCAAAAGCATAATTTAATTTTCACTTCTCAAATTGTCACATGGTTTGTCTCGATTCAGATTTGCACCTTTTTTGAGCTGTTATTCCTGACTCTGAACCAGCCCCTGAAAATTTAAGTAAGGGAAACCGATTTTGAAAATGAAAAGTAAAACTAAAATGATATACTATATACTATACTATACTCAGTACTTTTTTTAGTGTCCTCTGCGATTTCCGTCTGGGTATGCCAATGATATGACGCAGTGCAGCAGGGATGAGCATTGCACATGCTCAGAACGTGAGCAAGCACAGAAAGATTGGCATACTGCTGCACATCTGCCTTTGTCCGGAATACTGCTACAATGCTCTGGAATTGATGTAAATGATTAAAAACCATTTAAATGGGTTTTTAAATACTGCAAACATTTAAATACATAGCAAACTAGCAGAGGCTGGGGCTGTACAAGTCGCATCCCCTGCCCGTATGACTTAGACTGAGGAAGGGACACTTCCCAACGTCCTATCCAGAGTTGTTTCTTTCTACAGAAACTTGAATCCAAAATCCTCATCCGTCTAAACTCTGGATCAATGACCGTATTCATGGATCCGTTTTCACGTGGAGTAGCGTGCGTATTTTAGGATCAGATGAACTGCGCATGCGTAGTAACTTTATTTATGTAAGTTACATAGAATATACGCATGTAAGTGCTTTAGGCACAGACATGTGAATCGCACTGGGGACATACGTACGGAGGGGCTGGGTTGAAATACGTACCTGAAAAGTTACGTGAGACAGGGCATGCATTTAAATGGTCATTTGAGGGCACGGTTAGATAGATACACACGTTCATACCTTGACGTACGCCCCTAACTACACACGTAGATATAAGGGTGCCCTGCCGCACTCGTAAGTCAAAGACAACCCATCAGTGTGAAGGGAGTGCCATGGGTGTTGCCTTCTACGTGCGTGCATATACAACACAAAGTGGACGAGATTACCAATTATTGATACCTGCAAAAAATATAGTGAAGTATCGACTCACCGTTTTGCAGTCATCTGTCTTGGGATGACTTGCTAGTAGTTCTTGACGTGTTGAAAGCTGTTCGGGAAATGTTGANCTCTTGATTGGCTGCTCCTCTTGATATTAGATGCTGTTCGGCCTCTACTGGCTCTTGATATGATGTCCTCCTGCTTTCTGTTCTGGGATGCCGCTGCTAATGACCATTCGGTCACTAGAGTAGAGGTTTTTATAGTGTATACTGTCCACAAATAAAAGAAATCTGTCACACACTGAGGTTGGGCAGAGCACCACCACAGTATAGCAGTGCCCCTATACAGTACACAGCCCCATACAGTACACAGCCCCTTGTCACACAGCACCGCAGACAAACCCCCAGTAACCTCATCGTATGTCTCCAGCCCCTTAGTATCCCCCATTATATGTCTCCAGCAACCCAGTATCACCCATCATGTCTCCAGACCCCCAGAATCCCCCATCATGTCTCC
>WWET01006343.1:0-10228 GCA_011038615.1 Limnodynastes dumerilii
TCTTTGCTGGTTGAACAACAATATTTTTAGGAGAAGTTATTTCTCTGAAGTCTTCAATCTCTTCATCAAGTAGAGATCTTGTTGGAGAGGTAAAAGGAGAGAGGTGATCCTCGGGTGACTGCACTGGAGGAAGAACAGTACCCCCACCAAAGCCTAAGTCAAGCACAGATCTTAGCTCTGACTGGTCAATAGTAGTAAACTGACTGTAATCATTAAAACAAGATGATATATCAGTCTTTAAATCATCAGTTGTGACTGGGGGGTTGGCACTGACACTGGTAACTAAAGGGTTATCCAAACCCATGGATAATCCATTTCCAAGAAGTCCTCCATTTTGCTCCATCACCTCATGATTCATTTCCATTAGCATATCAAGAGTTTGTAGCCCATATTGTGCTGAAAACCCTCCCTTCTGGACTCTTGTAGGTTCCTTAAAATCATCAAAGTGACCATCCACATCAGAATCAAGAGCAATAGGTGGTATCTCAAACTCTTCATCTCCTAGGCTGGGTGTATGAAATGTCTCTATCCCAGTCCAGAAGAGATGCCTTGATCCCTTTATATTCAAGTATCTGTCACTGCCCCCTGGTAACTCCATCTCAAATCTTCCACACAACGTTTACTAGCAGAAGTATTGCTATATTTGACAATCCTCCTCCTTGATTCACCTGTAAGAAACAAAATATTTTAAGTTTAATACCTAATGAAAAATATAATGAGAATATATTAACTACAGTAGTTTATCATTGAAATACTTTAATAAACCCTAACAGGTGTGACCTTGTTAAAGAAACAGAATAATCATTTTATACAAAATAGTCTGGATATGATTACAGTAGATACCAATACGTATTATTATTTTACAACATTTTAATGGTTCAAAAATATTATGTAATAAATGTCATACAAAGGCAAAACATCAAATAAAAAAAACAACTTCAGTATTTACTAGATTACAATTGTTTTAAAACTAAAGGGATGCAAGGGACAAGCCTGATACAGATTCTCTGCCCGAAGAGTTGTAATTATATGTGCAGGTTATACATATAATCAAGCAAAATTTGTATCAAAATGATTGTGTTGCAGACAATTAAACTATTACATGTAATTGTGACTTGCTGATTTTTCTTTGTCATTTCAGTGGCCTGCCTCAACATTATATGTCATTTAGTTGTTATTATTTGAGTCTAGCTATCAGAGCATAATCTTTAAACATAGGCTAACTTGTAACTTATAGATGGAATATTACATTTGGCGATAAAGTGTTTCCTAGTATAAACAGATGGCTGTTGATAGTGTTTGTCAATATGTCTTGATCCAAAACAACAATTACACATATTTTTAGGTAAATGTTCAGCTATTTTTAGCATTTTGCAGTTGCATAAAGGGAGCGATTAAAAAAAATCCATCAGAAACATGGCTGATCTGCTTGTGTTTGCTTTGCTCGAGTATAAAGTTCTGTGTACTGTACTAATCAAATAAAATAATTACATTGAATTTCCTTTCCGCATGTTGTAATCTTGGCATGTGCTCTGGATCAGCTCCAGCATAATTATTCAAAATTACATAGAGGTCCTACATCTGTACATAGGAAGAAGTGTTAAAACCACCACAATGAAAATAAAACTATAGCTAAAATATACTAATAATCAAGCAATAATGACATTAACTAAATAACATATATTATACACATGTCCTTATATTACAAAATATTTCTACTGTACCTTTCTCTAGAGATGTCTCTTTGTATCTCTTTACCTCTTCCCCAGACTGTGCTTTCACCTCTCCAGCCACCAAATCATCCAGCAAATAACTATCCCCCTCCTCATACCTTCTATTTATACTCATTCCTCCCCCATATCTATTCTATAGTTTCCAGTATATCCAACACTTATTCTCACACAGTGTATACAATCCTTATACCTGAGGTATAAACATTCCCGTTCATGTGCAACAAAATAATATTCTGATTACAAACTGGTGGTAGGTGGTTGTTAGAAATTTCTATTCTAATTATTTAAGTAAATTCTGATATGTAAACAAACCCACCGTTTGTTTTCTATACAACAATTGTGTAACTAGACAGTATGAGAAAGGTCTGAGACCACTGTTCTCACTTTATGAAACTTGCAAGGATTTAAAATACAAAACGTGTTTCCTTTTGATATAAATATATTGTATAAATCAATAATATACTCTAAGGACATTAGAGTATAACAGAATCTGTATTAATCATCAAACCAGAAATTTGAAAAGGGAAAATTGAAATAGTCTTTACACAGAATATTAGTGATGTGTTTTCTCATATATAATTATTAATTTTAGCAAGTTTTAAAACTAAATTAAACTTTGCCCATTGAATACAGTGGGGTTGATCAATGTTGTAAGTACAGCTGCCAACCAGGGGCCTAACATCAGTAGGAGGGAAATTGATGGAAACACTGTTAAAGGAATTGTACAATATCTTAAATCCAGTAAATTCCAAGATCCCAAACAAAATAAATTCACTAGAAGAAGAGGTATATCGAGAAGGAGCTGTAGATATAACTTATCTAGATTTTAGTAAGGCATTTGACAATGCAGACTGTTGAATAAACTGGAATAATTTAAATTGGAAACAAATATAGTTGTATGGATACAATACTGGTTACAGGATAGACAACACAGAGTTGTAGTAATTAGAATCTCTTCTGAGTAGGGATACCAGTGGAGATCTCCGGTGATCTGTATTTGGATCAGTGCTGTTTAATATTTTATGGGTGATAATACATGTTGTATTAAGGGGAAAATATGTTTTTTTGCAGATGAGACAAAGATATGTAAAAGTATAGACACACCAGTTGTGGGAGGGGGGTAAACAAAATGAGTAATGATGAAAAGAGACAGGAGGAAAGTGCCAGTTTAGTGCCAAAAAATGCTAAATCATATACTTGTGGTACAAAATCCCAACACCTCAATATATCAGGTTCAGTACTAAATTTTTCATGACAAAAAGATAGCTAAGCAATGTGACAAAGCAACAGATTAGGAAGAGGAAATTGCATAAGAAAAAGAGTATACTGGTCAGTTCTGGAGATCATATCTCCAAAAAGATATATATTCATTAGAGACTGCAAAATGTGCAAAGAGAAGAAATTACAATTGTAAAATAATAAAGTAACCAAATAAGAACAGCTAAGAGAACAGAAGCAAAAGGTGGAACATGATTATGGATTACAAATATATTAAGTGGTGTAACCAGGTAAAACAGTAGAAGATGGGTCACAAGAAAAGAGGTGTATTAGAATAGGACTGATACATTTAAATTAAATTGTGGAACATTATGAGGAGCAAAAGTGAAAAAAGGCAGTACTAAAATTGCCTTTATAGCTAGAAAATACACCTAATAAAACCACACTGACAGTGATTACATAACATGTATTACACACACTTCCCATATTACACATACATCCCACTGTACCTTACTCCAGAGATTTCTCCTTCTATTTCTCCCTCTTCATTAGACTGTGCTTTCACCTCTCCAGCCACCAAATCATCCAGCAACTAACTATCCCCCTCCCCATACCTTCTATTTATACTCATTCCTCCCCCATAACTATTCAACAGTTTCCAGTATATCTCACACAATATACAATATTTATACCTAATACATAAACATTCTCATTCATGTATAACAAAATAGCATTCTAAGTAAGCCTTGGTAGGTGGTAGAATGTTTAATTCTAATATTTTAAGTCAATTTTAGGTGTAACTGATATCCTGTAATGTAAACAAATCCACCTTTTGTTTCCTATTAAACCATTGTTAACTAGACAGTGTGAGAAAGGTCTGAGACCACTGCTCCCACTTAATTTACAGAAAAATATATTAATATAATAAAGATAACATAATTTAAACCAACATTAAAACCAAACTAATACTAATAATTTTTTTAAAAAAACCTTGCTCCCACTTTATGAAACTAGCATGGTTTGAATATATTTAGTATTTATAATATTAACAATCAAATTATACACCCACACCAATAATTTCCTCCAGAACTGAACAGTATTCTAGGTGCAATTGTGCCAAAAATTAATATAGAGACTTCACTACTCTTTTTTCTGCTACTAATTCAGCTATCCCCTTACCCTTCTCTTCTCTGCCAAGCTGTACATATTTAGTTGCAATAGTCTTGTTGTACATACCATGAAATATTTTAGATACCCTTCATTTTATAGTTGCTATGTCTTTCTGGAGATATGGAGATATGTAATCAATATTCCAGGGGAAGCCATAACAATAACCTATAAAATTAAATTTCTACTTCTCTCTTTCTGCTAAAATTTCCTCTCTCTATACAACCAAGCATCTTACTTGAGTCCTTATAGATTTAATATATTGCTTGCAACCTTTATGTCCCATGAAATTGTGACTCCTTAATCAATTTATTGTACAGTAGTTTCTTATGTAGTACCATTGCTTACATATTAAGCTTGATACAATGTTTTTTTGTAAGCCAATTGTATGATTTAGCATTTTTGGACATTAAACTGCAGTTGCCACACTCCTGATCATTCCTTCAGTCTACCTAGATTATCACTAATTATGTGTATCTCCCCTTGTATGTCAACCCTGTTACATATTATCGTCATCTGGAAACAGGCATTTTTCCCATTGATACCACATGCAATATCACAAATAAGGATAATAACTAGCAAAGGTCCAAGTATAGATCCCAGGGGAACTCTACTGATAACCTTCAAATAATCGTCAAATTCTTTAATGAAATCTAGATACTTTTTTTCTATGGCTCCCATTTGATCTACTGCTTTAGTGATCAAGTGAATAAGTTAATTAAGAATTGTTTGACAAGATGTTCTTCTAGTGAATCCATGTTACTGGATTAAGATATTGTATAATTTGTTCCTTTAACAGGGTTTCCATCAATTTCCCTTCTACTGATTTAAGTCTCCTGGTTGCTAGTTGCAGTTACACAATTGATTAAACCGATTGTATGCTAGGGGCAAAATTTAGTTTAGTGTTAAGACTTGAAAAAGTAAATCATTGTATATGTAGGCTTACATGACTTATCTTCTATTTATTTCCTTTTTCATACTTCTTATCTAATGAATAATAAAGATAATGGGCCTGATCCAGACCTAGTTAAGTGCTTGAACTTAGTTACTCCTGGACTAAACCATGTTGATTTCAGGGGAGTCAAGTTAATTGTATTCTTTGCATGCAGGGATATATCTTTGAATTGCTTACTGCACACAGATACTGACCAGCGTTACTATCACACTGTTATTTAGACTTGGGATAGGAAACATCACCTCTCAACACTAATACTGTTTGCAGCAGATGAAATATGACTCCCCTGAAATCAACATGGCTTAGCCCAGGTGTAACTAAGTTCAAGCACTTAACTAGGTCTGGATCCAGCCCAATGTTATACTCTAATGTCTGTAAAGTAGATTAAAGACTTATACCACATTGCGGTAGCTTCAGAACTACGTTTGCCGTAAGTTTATTCGCGTAGCGTATTTTCATGTGCGTACCTTCTATACACTCCCCTCGTCACACCCCTTGAATGTACGTATTTTGTCAAGATACGCTTTCCAAACCCTACCTTAACTTTTGCCAACGTAACCTCAGTGATTCGCACACGTATGTATGGGCAACACGTATTTATGCAGCTAAGTACGCCCATATTGTACACTTTAAATACATACCCCCGCCTACTTAACGTATTTCAGACGTATTTTTGACTCACGTAAAATAGACATGAGTTACGTGACACATACGTGAATGGCCCATTCGTTCCCATTTACGCTACGTTACGGAGCGTATTTTCTATGGTGCGCATGTGCAGTACTTACCAAAACACAATTTTACGTCTCCGCCACGCGAAAATTCACTCACAAGCGTTGTTCTGGATCTGGCCCATTATTTGTATCACAGGCGAATTTTTTTTAAACATTTTAAAGGTAAAATATTTGAAAATAATATCTTATTACTGTTGCTGTGTGCGTATAGGCTAGTTTTTTTGTACTTGATATTAATAATGGTAATCACTGGTTTATATTTCTGTATTTATTATATTATTGTATATTTCTATATTTTAAAACCTTGCTATTTTCATAAAGCGGGAGCAGTTTTCTCAGACCTTTCTCACACTGTCTAGTTAAACAATAGTTTGATATAGTTAGTTAAAGAAAAGGTGGATGTCAGAGATACCTAGAATTGACTCAAAAAATTAGAATAACAATTTTTACCACCTGCAAGGTTCTAATTATAATATTATTTTGTTATACATGAATTGGAATGTTTATACCTCAGGAATAAGGATTGTATACATTATGTGAAAATATGTGTTGGATATACTATAAACTGTAGATTGAAAAGCAAAGTCTGGGGAAGCGTGAAGGAATAGATGGAGAAATCTCTGGAGTAAGGTACAGTGGGATGTATTTATAAAATGCGAAGAGTGTTTAATATATGTTATGTATTTACTGTCAGTGGGGTAACTTTACCATTCCCAGAATTGATTCTGTTTGCTACAACCTTTTGTTTCTATCCTGTAACAAAGATTGAATGCATGCACCTTTCTTTATTTCTGATCCCAATTGTTCCTACTAATTTAGGTTTAGTTCTAACCTTTCATTTATATACCTAAATAGCCTTTGTAATTTTTTTTATACTGGATTGGTCTGTTTATGCTCATCTTTATTTTTAGTTAGCTATTTTAATAGCAGAGTACCCAGGACTTTATACTGGTGCAGAGCATATAAAGAAAACACAGGCAGAACAGCAATGTTTCTGACTTTTGCAGTCACGTCATTTGCACACATGCGCAGTGCTAAAAATATCGGCATTTTTGCCTAAAAAAATGTGTTCGTGTCGCTCTGGATCAGCCCCTAAGACTTATTCATAAAACTACTACAGTTTCTGTAATCTCATCAGATAATTTCTAAGTATTACATTTAACATATTTTGTCTGTTTCAGTTGCATCAAGGACGAGCATTGTCCGCACAAAAAGAAAATAAGACAGAAAACCTTGTTTTTCCAAACCGCTTTGTTTTTCCAAAAAAGAAAAAGAAGCTCTCTTTATTACAAGCTAAAAATATTAATTACTAAAAATAATAGTGGATTAAAAAGAGTTGTTACTCAAAAAAGATATGATGGATCTCACAGAAGATAAAGCCTATCCAAACTCTGAGAGTGAAAAACATTTTACATTTAAGTCAAACACAGTTGCTCAATCAATTTACAGGTAAAAGTTAATAGGTGCATGAAAGGCAGGGGTTAATCTGCTAGCCACAGAAACAAAGGAAAAAAATACTTCAGCAACACTGACATAAACCAGTAACAGACTATACCGTTCTATCTGTAAAATAAAACGCAGAATTGTCCGTTACATATATTTTCACAAATATATGATAAGCCACTAGCCACTGTCAAGGCCTTTCTGCATGTGGTGGTCCTAACTCTAACAATGAGAGTCCCAATGTTGGGTCATATATATACAGTATGTTTTTAAATTCAGAGCCAAACGTACCTCAGGAGACACCCATTATAGCCTCCAAAATGGCTGCTGTGGTACAATACCCCCTCTCAAGTCAATAATGATTAGACATCACATGATCAACACCACATAAAAACTATTTAAATGTTATGAATGTGGCAAATGTTTTGCCCAAAAGTACACACTAAAAAGTCATCAAATAATTCATACAGGAGAGAAATCCTTTAAATGTTCTGAATGTGGTAAATGTTTTACCCAAAAGTCCCATTTTGAAATCTATCAAAGAATTCATAAAGTAGACAATCTGTTTAAATGTTCTGAATGTAGCAAGTGTTTTACCAGTCAAATCTAATTAGACATCAGAGGGTTCATACAGGAGATAAATCATTTAATTGTTCTGAATGTGGCAAGTGCTTTACCCAAAAGTCCTATTTTAAATCCATCAAAGAATTCATACAGGGGAGAAACCATTTAAATGTTCTGAATGTGGCAAGTGTTTTACCGATCAGTCCAATTTAAAAAATCATCAAAGGATTCACACAGTAGAAAAACCATTCACATGTTTTCAATGTGGCTAATGTTTTACCATGCAGTATAGTTTTAAAAACCATCAAGGGATTCAAACTGGAGAGAAACCATGTTCTGAATGTGACAAGTGTTTTATCTACTGGTCAAGTTTTGAAACCCATCAAAGAATTCATACAGGGGGGAAACCATTTCAATGTTTTGAATGTGGCAAGTGTTTTACTGACCAGTCCAGTTTTAAATACCATCAAAGTATTCATACAGCATAGAAACCATTTAAATGTTCTGAATGTGGCAAGTGTTTTACTGATCGGTCCAGTTTTAACATCATCAAAGGATTCATACAGGAGAAAAACCATTTCAAAGTTTTCAATGTGGCAAGTGTTTTACACAAAGGTCCATTGTTCATTACCATCACAGAATTTATACAGGAGAGAAACCATTTACATGTTCTGAATGTGGCAAATGTTTTACCCACCAATCAAGTTTTGAAACCTATTAAAGAATTCATACAGGGGAGAAACCATTTAAATGTTTTATATGTGGCAAGTGTTTTACTGATCAGTCCAGTTTTAAAAACTTTGAAATGGTTCTGAATAAGGCAAATGTTTTACCAAAAAGACCACTCTACATATGCATCACAGGATTCAAACAAGAGAACATTAAAATGTTCTGAATCGGGCAAGGATTTTACACCAAATATAAGTCAGACGATTCATACTGGAGAGAAATCATATATTTAGTCTAAACTGGCTGATACAATGTTTAAGAGCTTAACTCTAAATCAAAGTTTAAAATTAAAGCTGTTCTCTATATGTTTGCAATAAACAAAGGAAAGGATTGTCTAAAAAAAAATATTACCTTTATTTATGGAAAAACTAGAGTGAATGTGTGTTATTTTAATAATTATGGACAGGATCCAGACATATGCAAACAGTTCATACTTCCAATATGTATATAGAACCTTTTGTTCCAGACACATGTACGTGAAATGTTTCCATTGGTGCGGTGGGATAAGGTGTCAAAGGTCCTGAATCTATGGGTGAGAGGAGTAGCTTCCCCTCACCTGCACAAAAGGTTGGGTCTTAAGTCTAAGTTTGGTACAATCTGGGCATTTCTTCATAGCTGTCAGCAGCCATATTTCTGTTTGCTTTCTTAAGAAATACTGCCCCAGCTCTGGGCTATGAAGCTTTTGGTGATTTTTTTTAAACACAGTGTAAATCTGACCTTCTACTAAGGCAATAATCATTGCCACCAGGAGGTGCCCGAAAAAAGGGTAGATTTTCCCCTAGGGAAAGGACCCGAAATCGGACCATCCACCATTCCTGCTAGAACCAAACAATCCTGGTAGCAGATGGATCTGCTGCAGAGATTGTATACAAGATGTCAATACTAAGGCGCTAATGTTATTCACAATATAAAAAGATTAAATTCAACTCTATGCCAGCTGAGATTTTTGTCACTTATTCTAAACAAGAAAATTTGACCAAAGTATGTTAGATTTCACTTACAAACTATAATGTCTTTATTTTCCAGAAAGTCCCATCCTGATCCTCAATCGGTCTTGCAAATGTTCTTTCCTCAATAATTTTTTTCTAGAAATTACCAATAATCGGCTCCTGGAATTCTTTTCTTTAATTTTGTTCCTCCAATGTATATCCAATGTTTCATAAAAAGAGGGAGAGAAAACTGAAAGTATAATATCGTTATGTCCACGTATATCAAGCAGATAGTATTCTACTTACACAGTTTGGGCCTGATCCAGAGCTACGAAAATTTCGCACGACGGGCGAATGCGAACGTTCGCTCGGGTGTATCAACATACACGCCCCTAACACTCCCATAGTAAAGTCCCTGCTTACGGCGGCTATACCCTACACTGGGTACGACTGAAAGTATCGTTATGTCCACGTATATCAAGCAGATAGTATTCTACTTACACAGTTTGGGCCTGATCCAGAGCTACGAAAATTTCGCACGACGGGCGAATGCGAACGTTCGCTCGGGTGTATCAACATACACGCCCCTACCCTAACAATAGTAAAGTCCCTGCTTACGGCGGCTATACCCTACACTGGGTACGACCGTCGGCCGTACGAATTTTCGCACAAAATACGCTGAGCGTACGGGCTTAGCACGCCCATACTGTACAATTTAAATGGCTATCCCCGCCTCCCTGTTGTAAAACGAGCGCC
>WWET01006343.1:17388-27800 GCA_011038615.1 Limnodynastes dumerilii
TGACTGAAAAGCATCTTTTCTTTTTCTGTGATGAATAAAAATCATTCACTGATGTTTTGGACTACATTCTTATTCTATGTAACATATAATTAGAGACTATACTACAAAACACACTGAATGCCTGACAAACATAGGACTGTAAAAATAGAACTTCACACATGAAGCAACCACAAACAAAAGCTAACATTACCCTATGTACTTACATGAAAAGGTATTCATAATTAAGTGGTCCCTATTCTGCCCCCCCCCCCCCAGCAGTCGAAAACACATCTCCCGATGGTAAAGGGGCATCTTGCTGAGTGTCTTCAACCGCAATAATGTTGGGGGCTAGCTGGTTAAGGGTGACATTATGCAGGAGACAACATACAAGCACAATCTCTGCAACCTTTGCAGGTGAATAAAGCAGCACGCCACCAGATTTATCAAGGCACCTAAACCTAGATTTTAACAGCCCAAAGGTGCGTTCTATCATTCCTCTAGTAGCAATGTGTGCCGCATTATAATTGTGTTGCCCAGGAGTTTGTGGATTCTGTAGTGGGGTTAGCAGCCAGGATCGACACCCATATCCTGAGTCCCCTATGAAAAAATGGGAAAACAAACATAAGTGCACGTACAAATAATAAGACACACATGAAGACATATACTAAATAACTCTCACCCAGCAGCCATCCCTCAGTCATTTTACCAAGTTCAAATTTAGTATACAAGGATGACTGTCTCAGAATATAGGAGTCATGACATGACCCAGGGTAGCCAGCAAACACACTCACAATTCTCATGTTAGCATCACTGACCACCTGAACATTGAGGGAATGATAATAATGCCTGTTCATATAAATATGAGCTCTCTGCTTAGTTGCTCTCAGAGGTATGTGAGTGCAATCTATAGCACCCAGGACATTGGGGCATCCTGAGATACTATAGAATGCCTGCTTATGAGCTCAACATTGTGACTTTTGGCTTGGGAAGCTGATAAATGTCTGCACAAGCTTTTTAGTGCACTTAACACATGAGATGAGATAAGTGACGGGAAAAACTCAGCTGTGAAAGCCCACCCACTCTCCCAGTGACAGTCTGGAAGGAGCCAGTAGCAAGAAAGTGGAGGACACACATTAATTGTTGGTGGGTCCAAATCCCTCCTCACCTGCTCATAGATGCTCGGTTAGCTCGGTTGAGCCTAAAGAGCTGCACAACCTCCTGGTCAGACAGGGAGTCCAGGTCCATACGCACATGAAACAAACAAGGGTGGCGTATGATGCGCTGTGTGCACAGAACCTGGGGCTGGTGATGGTCACTCTCCTCCTCACTCCTTTGTGGGACTGCCACAATGGCAGCCACACCAGCATTCAAAACAGCAATATGAACAATCTCTAAACCTCCCTCCATCATCTCTGTGTACAAAACCACATCTGAGTGGCATTAAGGCCTGCCTTTTATAGTACCCATATGGCTGTAATCAATATTCATGGTGATTTGTCCCAAATTCACATCTAGGCAAGGGCGAATTGCTAAACGGCGATTTGATGGCGATTTTACAGCAAGTTCATCAAAGCGACATTATACAATAATTTGTATGTGTAATTTTGAAAAAATCTCAATGGTGATTTTATGGACGGCGATTTTCCAAAGTCCTAAACTCACAGGAGTTTAGCTTTAGTGAATACGGTGATATTCGCTGCAAATTTACGCGATTTTAGGAGATTATTACAAAATTTCGCTTTGTAAATATACCCCTAAGAAGTGTTGTGTGGCCTGTCAATAATGACAGACAGCACAGCAACAAAAAATAAGGGAAAAGAGAACAGAAAAAGCAATATAAAAATAACTAGCAATAATAATAAATGTGTGAATGTCCTACCTTAAGGGTATTCCCTCAGGTTGAACTGTCAGCGCCAGGTGAGGGTGGCAATCCTAATGAATCTGGTGTGATCAAGAACTCTGTTTATAAATAAAGAATAATCAGCAGCAATCCTAGGAGTGACCAACTCCTATAGAAAACAAATAACTAAATACAAGGATTGCGCTATGAGTATACTCAATAATTTATTAGTACAATTCAGACAGCATATGTCAATAACCCATATAATATAAAATATAAAATGTAGAGAAATACAATATAAAATGTACAAAAAAGTAAACAATAAAATCAAAAATGAAATAAAATAAAATCAGACTAATCCAGCATTAATCCTTAACAATTTGACAATATGGATTAAATCTGGGGCCCCAAATATCAATATGTCATTGTTTAATTTCAGAATATTCCAGTAATAATTTCAATTTGGTTCTAAGGTGCTGTGATTTTACAAAGGGCTATATTCCCTTATAAGTACACTTTGTATGAAGATTTACAGCCTCTGATGACCTGCAGTCTAATTGGATACACTGTATAAACAAATGTAACCACTAATGATTTGTGGTGTTAGCCAAATTTCAGTATACTAAACAGGAGCAATGTTCTAAAAATGTCAGTACTGTATTCAATATCCTTGGCACAATATCAATTGTACAGACTACACTGTTTAGTGACCGGTATTGCACTATTTATTTCCTGATACAATGACCATATGTAGGATTTATGTTACTTGTTGCAATGTAGTCAACAGGCTTACTTGTGCTTCTCTGTCTGCTAGTCAGCAGTTCAGAGTAATAGCTGACAGTTCCATTGATGTTTTTCTTGCTTTCGTCCAGCTGTAAGCCCCCGCTCTGCTGTCCTTGGTATACTATGAGCGTCCTGGTAATAAATCCCGGCAGAACAGTGGCCACTGTAGCAAGTTCCCAGTAGGGTTAATGAGAAACCCACATATGCAGGAGCACTTACATCAGATAGAACATCTAATGGAGGGAACATCTCATATTCAGGCAAAGAGAACCCCAATAGTCGTATAAATACGTATGAAAAGAATTTAAGTGAGAGGCAACCCCAGATATTCACGCGTAGAGAAAAATCAAATATAGCTACAAATCAAGACTTTAACCAGGAAATTAATATTCCTTTTTTAGGGGTACCCGCCCCATTGGAATTGGGGAACAGATATCAAACCCTTTGTTTAGACACCCCGAAAAGAAGGAGAAAATCAGAGGGTGAGGATGTAGAGGAGGCAAACGAGGAAATAAAAAAAACTACACAAAAACGGGAGAATAAATTGAATATTTTCAATTTATCTAATAGGATTTTACACCCAAGAGAAAAAGCCCTATTACTAAAGGGCTTAAAATTTGCCCCGGCGTCCAGACCCAACCTATTTACGTTGTTTGTGGACCTGAATAAGTTCACTAGGAACGTATGCAGACAGAAGTATTTCCTAAAAAAGGACTTTGAGGGGAAAACACCCAAAAATGAAATACCAAAAAACACAATTGATAGAAGAGATAAGATGTACAATGCCCCTTTAGATATCGATATAAGCTTACTCTCTACACAAGAGAAACAGTTAATAGATATTTTGACAGAACTGTGGACAGAAATAAATAACGATATAGAGACACCTTCTAACAGAATAGACACCCCAAAACGCCCCTCAGAATTCTATCCAATGCAATATAAAAATAACCACATCGAGGCCTTTTATCAGGCCACACTGAGGGACTTTAAGAAAATATGTATGAATGAGCCGTCTACATCATTTAGAGATAATTTATCTAAGGAAGAGAGGCTGGCACTGGGTGAATTATGTAAAGATCCAAATATTGTCATCAAACCGGCCGACAAGGGGGGGGCTATTGTGATTCTCAATAGGGAGGATTATAAAGTGGAAGCGTTGCGACAACTGGAGGACACAAATTTCTATACAAAATTGGAAAATAACCCAACCTCTAACTATCAAAAGAATCTCACTAAACTTTTAGTAACAGCAAAAGAGAATCAGATTATAGATAAAAAATACATTTGATTTTCTAAATATTGTGTATCCAGTTGTCCCAACGTTTTACTACCTCCCTAAATTGCACAAGAGAGTCACGAACCCCCCAGGTCGGCCGATAATATCAGGGATTGGCTCACTAATGAGTAATCTGTCTCATTATGTGGATTGCCACCTCCAGCCACATGTTTGTAAATTGGAATCATATCTTAAGGACACAAGAGATTTCCTATGTAAACTTAATGCTGTAGAATGGAAAGACTCATACTTATTAATATCATGTGATGTAGAATCACTCTATTTGAATATACAACATAATAAAGGGGTAGAGGTTATTAGTAATGTGTTGGCTGGAGATGGAACACTATCAGAACCACATAAAAAATTATTGGTGGAGGGGGTTAAATTTATATTAGAACACAATTATTTTTTGTTTGATGGGAGATATTATTTACAGTGGAAAGGAACGGCGATGGGGACCAGATTCACCCCGAGTTATGCAAATTTATTTATGGGCGCCTTTGAACAAGAATACATATGGAACGGCCCTTTCGGGGCAAATCTGGTCTCCTATTGCCATTTCATAGATGATTTGTTTATTATTTGGGATGGGGATTTTTTTTCTGTTTCACGATTTTTAGAGCACATGAATCACAACACATATGGTTTAAAGTTCACGTCACAATGTAGTAACACTTCTATTAATTTTCTGGATATCACTGTGAATATTGTTAACAATCAGGTGTCAACCTCAAACTACTGTAAAGAGGTTGATATGAATCATTTTTTACATTATCAGAGCAACCATAATAAAAACTGGAAAAAGAACATCCCAACAGGACAATTTCTACGATATAGGAGGAATTGTTCATCTACGGATGAATTCCAAACCCAAAGTATTAAACTTAAGGATGCTTTCAGGTCACAGAAATATCCTGAGGATATAATACAATCTGCATACGATAGAGCACTGAAAAACAGAGAGAGAGACACTATTAAGTCACATATCAAAAGGGAATGTAGAGAGAAACAACTACACTAATCAAGAAGGGAAGTTAAGTTTCATCACACAATTTAATTCACAGGCACATCAAATAAAGAAGATAATTAAGAACAACTTTTCCATCCTCCAATTAGACAATTACTTAAAACCGATAACAGATGTAGGCCCAATAATAATATTTAGGAAGGCTAGAAATTTAAAAGACAATCTAGTTCATAGTCTTCTTAAGTCAGAAATTAGGGGGAATAGCACCAGTGATACATGGCTTCCACAAAAACCCTTAGGATTTCATCAATGTGGTAAAACCAATTGTATAGCATGTCAATTCACCTTCAAAAAGAATGTAGAATTCCATTCCTCTAATGGGAATGAGAAATTCAGAATAAAATCATTTATGAATTGCAATAGTGTATATGTCATTTATTTATTGATATGCAAATGTGGGAAATTATATGTAGGACGTACAACCAGGAAAATAGGTGTAAGATTCTTAGAACACAGACGCAACATTCTGAAAAATAACCCAAAACATTCTGTCTCTAGACATATACATGAAGTGCATGGGGGGGATTTAAAAATGATTAGTTTCATGGGGATAGAACAAATTGAAACCACACTGAGGGGGGGGGGATAGATTTGTTACATTGTGTAAAAGGGAGGCCTTTTGGACATATAAATTAGACACACTGATACCATTCGGCCTTAACGAAATGATAGAGCTCAATCACTTTTAGATGGGAACCCATTTATTTAGATAGAAGTTGGAGCATAAGAACATACGATCGCTAGAATTAAGGGAATAGTAAATATGGTGTATCATAAGATATAGGGACAAGATCTGGCTATTATTTGAAAGGATATGGTTAGGATTAATATCCCATTAATATCAATTTGACGAACGGATGATACATATAAAAATTATCTGGTCTATATAAATCATGAGATAGAGGTTCAATGGAGGTTATATACATTTATTTATTGATTTATTAAAAAAAAAAAAACATATGTAAAATATAATATTTTTTTGAGCATATTCAGTGGCTTCTCTGTATAGGTATCTATGCACCATATGGATTGGTTGGTTCGCATGCATACATACTACATTGATTCTCTTGAAACACTAGTGTTATTATGATCATCCCAATTTAATTGGATTATTATCCTATACTTTATTAATATTATATAATTATTGGATAAAGGTTTGTCCTATATCTTATTAATATGATATATTTATTGTTCAATATCATAATTTTTTACATTTTATATAAATTTATTTGTAAATATTATTCTGTTTAGTTAGGATCATGCATTATGTAGTAATACCTCTTTTTGTTCCTTAAAGAAATCCTGTTAACACAAAGAGAGGATAAAGACTAACTATGAGAAGAGAGTCCTTTGAGACCTCGTAAGCACCTTTAACTGATCTCAGGTGCAAAATTGCTTTAATTAACTCCCCCTATTTAAGATAGGGTAGTAAATGAGAAGAGACACTAATACCCCGTTCAGATTAAAATGAAAAAGCCGGGGTTTTCATGAAATTGCCGGCTTTCATGAAAACCCCGGCTTTTTCTGGCAATGTGAACGGTGAAGCTGGGTCTCTTTAGCCGGGTCTTAGATTTAAATGGCTGCCGGCTTGTAAAAAAAAAAAAAAAAAGAAAGAAAAAAAAAAGCCGGTGTTTTCAGCGCAGTCTGAACACACCAGGCTAAAATTTTCAAAATTTGAGGGCACTAAGGGCATTACTGCATTTTTTTAAGTTATAATAGAATTAAAATACAAGGGGATGTCAATATGAACAAACCAAGATCCTACACTTTGCAATTGCAGGTTACTAACATATTAGACAGAAAAAATGTGTGAATGTCCTACTTTAAGGGTATTCCCTCAGGTTGAACTGTCAGCGCCAGGCGAGGGTGGCAATCCTAATGAATCTGGTGTGATCAAGAACTCTATTTATAAATAAAGAATACTCAGCAGCAATCCTAGGAGTGACCAACTCCTATAGAAAACAAATAACTAAATGCAAGGATTGCGCTACGAGTATACTCAATAATTTATTAGTACAATTCAGACAGCATATGTCAATAACCCATATAATATAAAATATAAAATGTAGAGAAATACAATATAAAATGTACAAAAAAGTAAACAATAAAATAAAAAATGAAATAAAATAAAATCAGACTAATCCAGCGTTGATACGATGACAATATAGATTAAATCAGAGGCCCCAAATATCAATATGTAATTGTTTAATTCCAGAATATTCCAGTGATAAATTCAGTTTGGTTCTAAAGTGCCATGATTTTACAAAGGGCTATACTCCCTAGCCAGGTTTCCTCAGTAAGACTCTGAGGAAACCCGGTTCGGGAGAACGCATCTAAGTGTGAGTTGACTAGATCCAGCAATTATTTATCATATCCAGATTATACATCATTTGCCAGAATAAGGAGCTGAAAAAAACCGACGAAGATAATACCTATTTTCAACAATTCACTTTGGAGCCAGCTAAAGAGCAAGTACGTGGAGGTGACATTTACTACTCTCTCCCTCCCCCCTCCTTTGGAGTGGCATCGAGAGACCTGGGAACTTGCTACAGTGGCCACTGTTCTGCCGGGATTTATTACCAGGACGCTCATAGTATACCAAGGACAGCAGAGCGGGGGCTTACAGCTGGACGAAAGCAAGAAAAACATCAATGGAACTGTCAGCTATTACTCTGAACTGCTGACTAGCAGACAGAGAAGCACAAGTAAGCCTGTTGACTACATTGCAACAAGTAACATAAATCCTACATATGGTCATTGTATCAGGAAATAAATAGTGCAATACCGGTCACTAAACAGTGTAGTCTGTACAATTGATATTGTGCCAAGGATATTGAATACAGTACTGACATTTTTAGAACATTGCTCCTGTTTAGTATACTGAAATTTGGCTAACACCACAAATCATTAGTGGTTACATTTGTTTATACAGTGTATCCAATTAGACTGCAGGTCATCAGAGGCTGTAAATCTTCATACAAAGTGTACTTATAAGGGAATATAGCCCTTTGTAAAATCACAGCACCTTAGAACCAAATTGAAATTATTACTGGAATATTCTGAAATTAAACAATGACATATTGATATTTGGGGCCCCAGATTTAATCCATATTGTCAAATTGTTAAGGATTAATGCTGGATTAGTCTGATTTTATTTTATTTCATTTTTTATTTTATTGTTTACTTTTTTGTACATTTTATATTGTATTTTTCTACATTTTATATTTTATATTATATGGGTTATTGACATATGCTGTCTGAATTGTACTAATAAATTATTGAGTATACTCGTAGCGCAATCATTGTATTTAGTTAATAATAATAAATGTAAGTATTGAAGATTCATAATGCAACCTCTCAGAGCAATGTATGCAAATGCTAGGAGCTTAGGTAATAAAATCCCTGAACTCATTGCAATAATGTCAAGGGATAATCTGGATATTGTGGGAATCACAGAATCATTGTGTAATGAAAATCATGACTGGGACCTAGCTATTTCGGGATATCAATAATTTATGAAGGATAGAGTAGGAAAAATTGGAGGTGTATTAATGTATGTGACGTTAGGTTTAAATTTTACTTTAATAGGGAGTATTGGAAAAAAACTGAGGCACTTTGGGTAACCATAGAAACCCAGGGTGTTATTCTTTCAGGACAAGATGAAAAAATGGACAATATCCTATTGCAAGACATTGCTAATATGGCATTAAAAAAGGAAATAATAATTGTGGGAGATTTTAATATATTGGTAGGATATACCGACACAATGCCTAAATGATTGTGGAGACTCCATTTAATGCTAAACAGCAGCTCAGACCTTTGGTTGAATAAACTGCATGTGCACATTTCAATGAACCCACAAAGCTGAGAATTAACAACTCCACCATTTTGTGAGTGACAACAATCTCACTACATCTAAATCAGCAATGTTACCTGTCTATGGTATTTTAATACCGTTTCCTCAGTGAAAAGCATTGTAATCACCTCCTTTGTATCAATAGTCCTCCTATTTATATATGCTCCCTTCCTCTCTCTTATAAACATAAATATTGTTAAGATGATCTGTCATAGCCCTGCAACTCTCAATAGGACTCCTACCCTCCATTTTGAATCTTACTATAGCCATATATACCTTAAAAAGCGTTTGTCCCATTTATGTGCTGAATGGGCCCATTTATACTCAGCTTGTGCCTTTGCTGCTCTGATAACCTTCTTAGCCTCGTTCTGCTTTGTAAAATACCCTTTCTCATCATTATGAGTGCTTATAATTGATAAAGGCATCCTTTTTGCTTTCACTATACTTGCTATCTCTTTTAGGAGAGTGCACTCCCCGGCACTCCCCGGCACTCCCCGACACTCCCCGACACTCCCCGGCACTCCCCGACACTCGCCGGCACTCGCCGGCACTCCCCGACACTCCCCGGCACTCCCCGACACTCCACGGCACTACCCACTCTCATTAGTAAATTTGGACACTTACGTGTTCTGATAGCTACCTTAACTTTGCCTACTGGATATGCATCCATACGGACACAGACCTAGTTGTAATGAGGCTTCCCCACCCCAACCCCTTTTTTAAATGCCTATCCCTGTATGATGAGGATATGGCCATCGTAAATGAAGGGTCAGCCTTTTATAATACATACAGACGTATGTAACTTAGTTGTGTATGTCTGTATGTACACTATTGGAACATCTAGTGTGTGTATTCGCAGATGTTCCATGACAGGGGTCTTACTGAAATGACTTGCGGAAGTCCCCTGTTGTACTTAGGTCTGGATCTGGCCCTTAGTCTTCATTGTTCTTGGGATGGATAGATGGATGGATAGATAGATAGATAGATAGATAGATAGATAGATAGATAGATAGATAGATAGATAGATGTGGAGTTAGTGAGGGATTTAAATAGAGCAGGTGATGAGGCAGTACAGCAAGATAACGAGTGTACATGAGAGACAATGCTGCAGCAGTGAGTGAACCAGGAAGTGCAAAGGTAAAAGAAACCATGTGATAGGCTGAATGTAAACAAAGGCATATGTGCAGTGGGAACTGAAGGAATCGTAACAGTACCCCCCTCCCCTAAAGGGTGAACTCCAGATACCCTAATGAGGTTTAGAGGGCAACTTCTGATGGAAGGTTTTGATAAGCTGAGGAGCATGAAGATCAGAGACTTTCACCCAGGATCGTTCTTCAGGACCATATCCCTTCATGTAAATGAGATATTGCAAGGAACCTTTGGAGTTGGGAGAATCCAAGATATTGCTGACTTCATATTCAACCTGATCTTGCACAACAACAGACGCTGGAGGCTTATGGACAGTAGTGAAGCAGTAGTGAAACAGTTGATAACCAGAGGCTATAGGAGGGTGATAGATCAAACCTAGTAGAATAGACTCCATTTTGTAGTAAGCAGTCATTTTATAATCTCACAATAGATTGCTTCAAAGAATTTATGGGATTTAGATTGTTATTAGAACCATGCAAAACACAAGGTCAGGGCA
>WWET01006343.1:34482-71567 GCA_011038615.1 Limnodynastes dumerilii
ATGAGGGATATTGGACGGTAATTGGAGCAGACCGTGGGATCTTTGCCCGGCTTCGGAATTACAACTATCTTGGATCTCGTGGCCTCAGGCAAGAAATTCCCACCTTGAAGCACGTGATTAAATAAGTCTCTAAACCAGGGCAGGAGGGCAGTAGCAAATGATTTGTAATAGGCCGCGGGAAAGCCGTCAGGACCAGGGGCTTTGTGCGCTTTCTGAGATTTTAATGCCCTTTGTACCTCCTCCAGAGTAATGTCAGCGTTAAGCACCTGAACTGCATTAAGCCTCAATTTGGGTAAATGACAGGAATCTAAATATGTTTGCGTAAGTGTGTTTTGTGCGGGTGCGTCCTGTCGTGGAAGGTTATATAATTGTTGGCAATATTGTTCGAATATACCATTGATAGCCCGCAGGTCATGTAGTAGAGTACCATTGGGGTCCCTTAAGCCTGAGACAGCCTGCATGGCTCTCTTGGCTCTCAGTCTTTGTGCAAGTAATGAATCCACCTTATTACCCTTTTCATAAAATCTTTGTTGTAGCCAACGTAATTTACGTTCTGTCTGTTCCGCTAACAAAGTATGAAGTTCACCCCGGACTTTAGTTAGTTTCTCTAAGATCAGTGGGTCTAGGGACTGTTTGTGCTGCTGCTCTAAAAGATGGAGTTGTCTACTCAGAGCCCTGATAGCAGCTTCCTGTTTCTTTTTATGTTGTGAGGCATATTGAATAACAGTTCCTCGAACCACCGATTTATGTGCTTCCCATAGTAAGGGTATAGTAACATCTGGGGTGTTGTTTAATTTAAAATATTCTCCTATTCTAGCGGAAACCACTTCCTGGAACTGTGGGAAACGCAAAAGCGATTTATTCAATCGCCAGTTAGACCGGCCCGTGGGACAGTTCCCCATTTCTAGAGTAAAAGTAATCATAGAGTGATCAGTTCACGCGGCAGGAATAATAGCGGCGCTAGAAATAGCTTGGGTTAGGGAGGCACAGGTGAACCACATGTCAATTCTGGAATAAGCACGGTGAGGGTGGGAATAAAAAGTGAAATCTCGAACCGTGGGGTGCAGCGCCCGCCAAGCGTCAATTAGGCCATATTCAATAAGGTGGCGATTTAGAGCTTTAGACCCGGTGTGTGCAGGCGTTGTATAGCGGGAGGAGGATCTATCCATCGTATGAGAGATTACAGTGTTGAAATCCCCACCCAGCACAATTTGGCCCCTACTAAGGTCGTGTAATTTAGCAAAAAACTTCTGGAAAAACGGGGATTGACCTGTGTTGGGTGCATAGATATTAGCAAGGGTAATGTCTATGGGGCCCGTCTTGCCAGACAGGATAAGAAACCGTCCGTCAGAGTCACCCGTCGAGTTAGCAATATCCAGGGGGGCATTACGACCTATCAAAATGGCAGTGCCACTACGCTTGGTATTGGCGTTAGCATATAACACATTGGGGTAAAATTTAGTGGTCAACGAGGGATGGCCGGAAGCTCTAAAGTGAGTTTCCTGGACAAAGACTATGTCTGCTCTAGCTTTAGCTAGGGCAGAAAACAGCAGCGAACGCTTTTTGGGGGTGTTCAACCCTTTGGCATTTACCGACAAAAAAGTTAGAGGCATAAGAACTGAGACAGACTATATGGCACCTTCAGGAAAAGGAAAAGAAAGAAAAGGAGGGGTAGGAAAGGAAGAAAGAGGAGGGACAGCAGCTAACTTCACCCGGGATTGGGTGGGGAGCTACGTTATTACGAGCCCGCACGCCTAGTGTACGATGGACTCGAGTGTGGGGGATCTGACTGTAAACTATATAATATACTTCTATAAGATATACCCCTTTTTTGCGGGGGGGAGTAGATGGTCAGATGGGCAACAGACAGTTATTGGGAACCACCTAGAAGAAGGAGGAAATCCCCCCAGGAAAACTATAACATGAAGGATATAACTCAACTACAGTGTGATTAATCAACAAGGTGCTTCACGTGTAAATGCACAAACCCAAAAAACATAACTATTATATAGCATTATGAAATTCTCAAAGCAATGCATCCTAAACCATAACGTATATAACTCACGGCACCAAGGAAGCAGCCCTACGGAGGAGTCCCAAAGAGAAAACAGAGAGCAGCTATAAAACAAGGATACATTTTGCTTGGGGACCCATAGAATCAGGTGCTTTGTGGAGCGAGTCCTAAACCAGCAAGCAAGCGACGACCATCTTCCGGCGTCTTTATCGTATGCGTCCGACCATTGGCATCCACAATTAGACGGAAGGGAAATCCCCATCTGTAACGGAAGCCTTGATCTCGAAGGACCTGGGGGACGCTCCTGAGGTCTCGGCGTTTAGCGACAGTGGATGGAGCCAAGTCCTGGAATATCTGTAACTTATCTCCAGCAAACATAATATGAGCTGAGTTCCGGGAGGCTTGCACAATCTTCTCTTTGCTGCGAAAGGAGAGGAATTTGAGAACAATGTCCCGAGGGGGTTCCCCATCCTTGGGTTTGGATCTCAAAGCTCGATGCGCTCTTTCCAGAGTAAAGTTGCTGTCAGTGGATGATGGAATAAGAAAGTGGAACAAACGGAGCAAGTATGACTCAATATCTTTAGGTTCCACCGTTTCTGGTACATTTCTTATCCTCAAATTATTCCGCCTTTCTCGATTTTCGAGATCCTCAGTTTTTTCTTTTAAAAATTCAACCTCCCTGCTGAGATAGTCCAGATCAGTATTGACCGTTGTTTGGAATTACTGGTGGTCAGCAGAAGCTTTTTCCAGCGCTTGTGTACGATTTGACAGATCTGAAATATCCTTCTGCAGGGCCCCAACTGCCTTTTGTAACTCCGATGCAAAGGAAGTTTTAAGGTCCAAAATGAGTGCTTGAAGGGAGCGTATATCTGCCTTAGTAGATGGGGCCCCATCGAGAACAGTCTCTTGGTCAGAGGATTCGGCTTGAGGGGAGGAAGGAGAGGCCTGGGATTGGTACTTGCCCTGTTTTGGAAAGTGTTGGGAAATGTCCACATTCCCTGCCTTCCTACCCCTAGCGGGGGTTTTTTGATTGCTCATTTCACCAAGAGAAGAATCAGAAGAGGTACAATTGGACTGACACACTGTAGTATAGCGAGATAATTAGTTCCCTGGGGGATTCAGTGGTTTAATTACGACATCAGATCCACAATATTATGCAATGGAAGAGACTGTGGGCCTTTTAGGTAAGTTAATACAGCGCCTTCCAGGTAAGCAAAGTGTGTGGGTTATGTTAATACTCCGTGGTTACTTCCCCTGTCACAACCCCGGTGGGTTTGGGTAGATAACAATAGGTGCAGCAAGCATTAAAGAAATCTAAAGCTGTGAGGGTAGGACAGGTAACAGAGTCCAGCTTGCAGGGGGGATAGAAAAGGCTCCACACTTTCCCAGCCCTGCCTGGGCTAAACTATCAAATGTAACTTGGTGGGTAGATAGAAAAGGGGGCTGCTGACAAACTTGCCTCTGCCCTTTGGTGTCTCCTGCCTTCCTCTGATCGTGTGCCGCCTCGTGGGACCCTGCCCAAAATGGCGCCTTCCGACCACCTCTGCTGGGCTCCGCAGCAGGGAGCCACTTCAGAGATCCCTGGAGACCCCCTCTTTCGGTTCCCGCGGGATGCCCGCCAAGCCCCCTGAACGTCTCGAGAGTAGTAATAGCGGGGAGAGCTCTCAGCACACACGTCTGTCCACCATATTGGCCAGACTCCGCCCCCCTAATTCATGGGTTTTATCACCAAAGGCCCCTGTCTCATGGTGTTTCCTTAACAATTCAAAATATTCTCTCACACTTTGATCTTTCCCTTGTATTATTTCTTGTACTGGTGCAGTCCTACTGAGTGCCTGACAATGTTGGATCTGTACACATGCTCCATATCAGCAGCAACTATGCCACTTTTAGCAGTACCTGTTAATATTGCAGAGATTATATAATGGCAAAAGGTGGGCATTGCATTACCAGAGAATTTGACAAACCAAAGATTTAACAACATCAAAGTTGCATTGCATGTAGTGGGCTATGTCACTCCTCCTGAGTGGGTGGTGACTAGGAATGATTACGTCCTAGGACAACCAAATATGACCTAAAGTCCCCATAAACTAGTACAGATATGATCCAGTCAGAAGCAGCGTACCTGTGTTAGAGCTAACACTACTGATGTCAATCTGGGATGTATGAAAGAAGGGATAAAAGTAACTTTTAAAGTTCATGATGGTTCTCTCATCCACAGACAGTATGTAGTCTGAATTACTGAACCAAACAAAGAATGGAACAAATGGAAATGGTGTGAAAATGGTACTAAAGTGGTAGGAGCAGTATTAGAATGGTGTCCACATGAGTAGTACCTCACACAGCTTTTATGGTATTCAATTGAAATAGCAACAGGGGGACAGAAAGTGTTGCCAGAAGGGCTGTATTTTGTGTTCAGATACCAGGCATACAAGTTCTTGCTTCTATGGGGTACAGGAAACAGTACAGTAGCCAGGCTGACTACAGCAACCTGTGTGATTGATCAGCTCCCCACTGAAGGCATACCTAGACACACATTAGGAGGAAGGAGGAGGAAAAGAGCAGTTGAGAAGGACCAATCAAGGGCAAGTTGAGAAGCCCCTGGTATAATAGAATGGAATTTTATAGTATGTTTGGTATAAGAAACTATGGTCTGATTGTACAATTTGCTGAGCTATTTGACAATTTCACTGATGAGATATTGGGATCTTTTGGGGTTGTAAATGAGGCACTAGCATGGAACTGGAACTGGGGCAATTGGGACTTTTCTTGGTTAAATCCAGAAAATTGGTTCAAAGGAATTTCTGGATGGATAATGGGAAAACTGGAGGCAGTGGGCAAAGTACTGATATTGATATTCATATTTTATGTGTTTTTCAAGCTAATAATGTGCAAATGTGGCAAAGTTGCTAAAGTTAAGTGTTGTTTATTTAAGGAAACATCTGCATTTATCCCCATCCTGATTTCATTAATCACGGACCAGAAATACATACCCCTGAAGTTTTGCACCACATGTGGCTACACTATGGCAAATGGACGTTGTGCTAAATCTGATAAACCCGACCAGCTATGAGGTCATTCCCTAAATCAATCAAGATTAAGGACAGATCCACCCTGGACCGGACAACAAACATGAATGTATCGTCAGATACCACCATATAGTGAATAATAGAGACTCTTTATGTGTAAATGTAAGGTTTGGATGTACCCAGGGTAGGGGGTAGGTAGGAAAAGCGATACATTTTTTAATCAAAAGATGGGGAAAGAGACACATTTTTGAATCAAAAGAGGGGATTGATAGATCAAACATAGTAGAAAAGACTCCATTTTGTATTAAGCAGCCATTTTATAATCACACAATAGATTTCTTCAAAGAATTTATGAGATTTAGATTGTTATTAGAACCGTGCAAAACACAAGGTCAGGGCATGGGCATGTAGCCAAGTAGAACATCTTTGAATTAGCTGGTTTTCTCTACACGCTTTGCTTAAGGCCGTTTTGTAGACACTTTTGACCACAGTGACCAGAGTGCTATATATATTAAGAAGGGGTCAGTAAATGTTTCTGGTGCATCAAACGTAAGATGAATTTATTCCAATAATGCTGGTGTTCAGAGGACGTCGCAGTCAGAGCTTGTCCTGGGAAACTATAACTAAACTCCACTAATATAATCCAGGGTTTCCGACTCTCTTGGAATATCCGGGAGACTCCCAAATTTCGGACTTTTCTACTGGCATCCCGGAAGAGCAGGTAAATCTCCCGCAAATTTAGAGGGTCTGAGTTTATGCAAATCAAGTTCCTCCCCCCAGCCTATCAATACTCTAGCGTTACTAGGAAATGGGCAGGGCTTGACGTAATTTGCGTCATCCGCTACATTCCCCAGTAATATGGGGGCAGGGGGTGGCAGAGGCAAACAGTAGACTGTTTTGTAGACGCTTTTTAGATAACAGTGACCAGAGTGCTCTATATGTATGCATGTAACCTTGAATAAAGTAAAACATGATTTTAGACTATTAACAAATGAGTATCAATAAAGCAATGCTTACTCTTGCTGGACACCTTCAAATGTTAGGGTCCCACCCCAACACGACCATTATACTATCAGGTGGTGTTCTCCTAACCAACTAGTTAGGGGACACCCCTAGAAGGTATATATATAAAGCAATATCACAAAAATAGAATGAAAATGTCCACGTGAGTAAATAATAAAGGGATATTTCAAACCTTGAAAAAGGACAAGAGCTGTCTGAAACGCGTTGATGAGCATCAGGTTGAGTTTCCCCTTCCCCCTCCTATGTTATTAACCTTCTTTCCGCTATAGAGAAGCAGTCTGTGGGGCCCATTATTACAGTGCTTTCTGTGTATTAGCGTATCTCATCTAGAAGGAGAGTTATAGATATTTGTTGTGGTGGATAGGGGGTTCTTCCCTGAGAGGGAGATAATCCCAGAAATAACAAGAAATGACTAAGAAGACCAGCGGTTGTTGTTTTATTTGTTTTTATTCTTGAGGTTGTTTACCCTTTTATTGTTGAAATAAACGGACATTGAAATAAATGAACATTTAAATGATTTCTAAGAGAAGAGTCTATTAGTCCGAATTGTATAGAGGAGTGTCCGTTCATGGTGAAATAAAATTGGTTATCTTAAGAGTCTTGTTGCAAGAGGGGGATACGGTTGACCTCCTGGGTTTAGTTGCAGAGAGACCTGGAAAGGAAAGAAAAGCCTCTTGTGAAACACTTACATGGAGAGGAAGGAAAAGGTAAGCAGAGAGGTCTAGTACCTGCCTTACCTGTGTGAGGAAATCTACTTCCTAATCGACACACATGGAGTATTCACGTTGGAGGTAAAGGCAGGAGGAAGTTTAAAGGGGTAATGATTGGAAACCATACGGAAAGGAATCCCTAAACAAAGAAGGAAGAGACTTCAGTTTGGAAGAAAATCAGAGAGAAAAGAAAGGGGACAGTGAGTAGAACTTTTGTGGAACTTTACTTGACTCAATGTACTTTCAGTGTGAACACTTTTGAAGAGTTGTGACTTTTTGCTGTTTGAAATATCCCTTTATTATTTACTCACGCAGACATTTTCATTCTATTTTTGTGATAATGATTTTAGACTACACTGTGTCAGCTTCTTGTTCTTCGACCGTACTTGAAGACAACTCTATACAACACATTGGTATACTCAGGCCCCCTGAGTAGGTTGATTCAACAAGTAATATGTGGAACACGTTGGAAATTCGAAAGAGCTGGGGGCAGCTCAAGTCTGACAGCCACCGGATTCATTATTTTTAAGATATTAAATGGACCAATGAAATGAGGGGCTAGTTTCATAGTGGGAACCTTAAGGTGAAGGTGATGAGTTGACAGCCAGACTTTGTCCCCAGGAGTATATGGAGGGGTAGACCTTCTTGTTTTGTCGGCTGCTTTTTTATTTGCTGAGTGGTCAGATCTAGGTTTTGCCTTGCCTGTGTCTAGTTCTCAGTAAAGATTCAAGAGTAGAGTTAACAACAGGAATTCTCTGAGGTCGAACATCCTTCAAAGTTGGGGGTTTTGGATGCTGTCCATACATTACAAAGAATGGGGAAAAGGAAGAGGACTCATGAAGAGCATTGTTATGTGCAAACTCTGCCCAGGGAAGCAGGTCTACCCAGTTTCTTGATTGGCAGAGATGCATGTTCTCAAAAACTTCTTGAGCTCTTGGTTGGCAGGCTCTGTGAGGTCATTGTACTGGGGATGGTATGCAGAAGAGAAATTCAACTTCACACCAATAGCCTTGCAGAAAGCCCTCCAGAAACCTTAAATAAATTGGGTGCCATGGTCTGACATAAATTCTGAGGGACAACCATGAAGGTGAAAGATCTTTTTGAGCCAGTGCTAAAGTCGACCCTTTAACAGTAAAAAGTGAGCAGCTCTAGAGAAGCTGTCTACCATGACCCACATGAACATCCCTTGGACAACGGAAGATATGTGATAAAGTCCATAGAGATGTGGGACCATGGCATATCAGGATTCGAGAGTGGCATCAGGGGACCGGCAGACTTTGTTCAAGAAATCTTGGACTGAGCACATATCGAGCAGCAAGAAACAAATTCCTCCACGTCTCTTTGAAGATTAAGCAACCAATAGGAACGGGGCAGGAACTCCAAAGTATTCTTGACTCCGTTATGCCCAGAGAAACGGGTGCAGTGAGAACATTAGAGGAGTCTCAATCTCTGGTTTTCTGCCACAAAAGTCTTCCCAGGAGGAGGATCCAGGTCAGAGTGGACCAGAATGACAGATTTTGGGTCCAGGATAGGCCTCTCATCTCGTTGATACTCTGCTTCAGATGGTGAGAAGGCACGAGAGAGAGAGCATCTGCCTTCTTGTTTTGTGCTCCAGAGAAATAGGTGACCACCAACTGAAATCTGGCAAAAAAGAGGGACCAACGTGCCTGTCTGTCATTTAGACACTGAGACGTCTTAAAGGATACCAAGTTCTTATGGTCAGTGTACACGGTAACTGGATGAATGTTTCTCTCCAGGAGATAGCTCCATTCCTCTAGGGCCCACTTGATGGCCAACAGCTCCTTGCCTCCAATGTTGTAGTTCTTTTCCGCCAGGGAAAATTTTCTAGAGACAACCCACAAGGCAGAAGCTTGCCAGCTGAGTTTTGTTGTGAGAGAACTGCATCTACAACGTAAGAGGAGGCATCCACTTCAGGAAAAAAGGGCTTGGAGGTATCCAGATTGTTAAGAATAGGAGCAGAGGCGAAACCCTTCTTGAAGATGTCAAAGGCCTATACCACATCAGAAGGCCAGACTAAGGTGTTAGTACTCTGTTTAGTAACTGCCACAATGGGAGCCACTACTAGGGAGCAATTCCTGAAAAACTGACGGTGGTAGTTCGCGAACCCCAAGAAGCGCTTAGTAGGCTTGAGACCGTCAGGTTGGAGCCACTCCAGAATGGCGTTTAACTTTTCAGGGTCCATCTGGAGGCCTGTATTGGAGATTATGTAACCCAAGAATGGCATCTGGGATTGTTCAAAGCTACACTTCTCCAGTTTAGCATAGAGACCATTTTGCCTGAGGTGGGAAAGCATGTCGGAAACCTGAGTCTTGTGGGTATTTAAGTCAGGTGAGAAAATGAGGATATAATCCAAATAGACTACCATGTAAACGTAGAGGATGTCCCGTAAGATCTAATTCATGAATCTTTGAAACACTGCGGGAGCATTATATAATTCGAAAGGAATGATGAAGTACTCGTAGTGACTGTCCCTGGTGTTAAATGCAGTCTTCCACTCATCACCCTCTCAGATCCTGATGAGATTGTAAGCCCCACACAGGTCCAACTTAGTGTACACAGTAGCCCCCTTGACACTGTCAAAGAGTTCAGAAATCAAGGATATGGGTTACCGCATTTTAATGGTGATTTCGTTAAGACCCTTATAGTCAATATAGGAGCACAGCTCTCAACACTTTTTCTTAACAAAATAAATCCAGCCCCGGCAGGAAACGAAGTTCTCTGAATGAAGCCTCATGCCAGGTTTTCTTTAATGTAATCTGACATAGCCTTGGTCTCTGGTACTGACAGGGGATAGGTACGACCCAGTGGATGTGTTTTGCCTGTAATGAGTTCTATATATCCCTTTGATGATGAGGAGGTAGTGTCTCAGTGTCCTTTTTGGAAAAGACATCAACAAACAGAGCATAATGTGGAGGAAGACCCGGAAGTCGATTTTCAGAGACTGGAGGTTCAGGAGTAGAAGTTGCTATTTGTAACTGGGTTGGAGGTGTGACTTAAAGTAGACAGGACTTGTGACACTCGGAACCTCGGGATAAAACTTGCGATGTGTGCCAGCTGTATACAAGAACCTAGTTGAAGCTCCCTGGAAACAACTAGGTGCATGCGTTTCCCGGACGCTTGGGACATGTGTCATGGAAATGCCCAGGATCGGCACAGTACAAAAATAAAAGATTCATTCTTCGTCTCTCCAAATCCAGAGGAGAAATCTGAGAGTGAGCCAATTGCATTAGTTCCTCCAATGGAGCAGCAGTAGGAGGTGAAGCAAGTGGCTGAGAAAAAGGAACCTGGAACTGGGGAGCCAGACGTGGGAAGACATTACGGGCACAAACCCTTTTACTGGTACGCTCCTGGTACCGTATGTCTATGCGATTACAGAGAGAGAGATCAAATCATGCAGGGTCTCAGGGAGTTCCCGGGCAGCTAGCTCATCCTTTACCCAGTCAGACAGACCTTGCTAGAAGACAGCAATGAGGGTCTCCTGATTCCAATTCATTTCAGAAGCTAGTACGTGGAATATTATAGCATACTGACCAACGGTATCGGAACCCTGGCGCAGCTAAAGTAAGCTAGAGGTAGCAGATGAGACTTTTCCAGGCTCTTCAAAGGTTTTACGGAATGAGTCCAGAAAGACTGAGTAGTCGTTGACTAGTGGATCTTTACGTTCCCCCAGAGGAGAGGCCCAGGCTAGGGCTTGATCGGATAATAAAGAAATTATATATGCAACCTTCGAACTGCAGGTAGGGAAATTGCCAGGAGATAGTTCAAATTGAATCAAACATTGGTTCAAGAACCCCTGGGTTCTTGGGGTCGCCTGTGAACTTTGCTGGAGTTGGGAGATGCAATCTAGAAGCTGAAGGTGCAACTGCAGGAGCTGCAGGAGGTGCTGGCTGATTATTTATATTTTTTTACCAGCAAATTTTTTTGGTTCCATTATTTCTTTTGTGCCAGCATGAATTTTTCAGCAGGCAATAAAAGAAAATAATTTAGCAGGATGACCAAAGTTCTAAACATTTATACCATTTGGAGACAATAGATTGTTTTGATTCTCTAAATTAGACCAAATTTATTATTCCTCAGAACAGGACTAATTCTCCTCAAATCAGTCAGTAACCTGTCTTGATGAACCTAGAGATTATCCCTGAACTAATTGAAATAATGTCAAGGGATAATTTGGATATTGTGAGAATCACTGAATCATGGTGCAATGAAAATTATGACTGGGACCTAGCTATACTGGGTTATAATTTATTTAGGAAGGATAGAGTAGGAAAAATTGGAGGAGGCATATTAATATATGTTAAGGAAGGGTTAAATTCAACTTCATACTGGAGTGATATATATGACACCAGGTCAAGATGAGGAAATGGACAATGGGGTAGATCCAGAATTACGTTTGCCGTACGTTTATTCGCGTAGCGTATTTTTGTGTGCGTATATTCTATACACTCCCCTAGTAACACCCCTTGAACGTACGTATTTTGTCAAAATACGCTTTCCAAACCCTACCTTAACTTTTGCCAACGTAATTGCAGTGATACGCACACGTACGTATGGGCAACGCGAATTTACGCAGCTAAGCACGCCCATACTGTACACTTTAAATACAAACCCCCGCCTACTTAACGTATTTCAGACATATTTTGGACTCACGTAAAATTGGCACATACGTGAATGGCCCATACGTTCACAATTACGCTACGTTACGGAGCGTATTTTCTATAGTGCGTATGCTCAGTACTTACCAAAAGGCGAATTTACGTCTCCGCCACGCGTAAATTCGCTCCAAAGCGTTGTTCTGGATCTGAGCCAATGTCCTATTGCAAGACATTTCTAAAATGGTATTAAAAGGGGAGATAATAATCATGGGAGATTTTAATCTCTCTGATGTAAACTGGGGTGAGTCTTCAGCAAGCTCCACTAGAAGTGGGGACATTTTAAATTCAGTACAGGGAGTGTCCCTTAAGCAACTGGTGAGAGAACCCACTTGCAAAGAGGTCATCTTAGATTTGGTAACTGGTGACAGAATCTCAGAAGTAAGTGTGGGTGAGAACCTAGGATCCAGTGATCATCAAGCAATATGGTTTAGTATAATGACTGAGAGAGACACGTGCCACAGAAAAACAAGGGTGCTAGACTTTAGAATTTTGGATTTAGGATTTTGTAGAAATGGGGAAATGTGTAAGTGATTCTTTGGCAGAGTGGAGGCACATGGAAGGAATACAGGAGCAGTGGGGACATTTTTAAAAAAATGCATTTTTACCAGCAACAGACCTTTGTATAAGAAAGTTTAGGAAAACCCCCAAATAAAGAAAGCCAATGGTGTTTCCAAAAGACGTAGCAACTATAGTGAAAGCAAAAAGATGGCCTTTTGGAATTATAAGCAAACTAAAAAAAACAGGGAGGAGTATTTTCCAAAAGAGACATATGCTAAAAAGGTTATCAGAGCAGCAAACTAAAGAGAAACTGGCCCACTTGGTACGAAAAGGATACAAAAGCTTTTTTAGGTATATTAATGAAAGGCGAAAAACTAAAGAGGGTATAGTTAGGCTCAAAACGGAGAGTGGGATTCTTGTTGAGAGTGAAAGGGCTATGGCAGATCATCTTAACAAGTATTTCTGTTCAATATTAACAAAAGGAAAAGAGGGGAAGGGACCACTTTTAAATAAGAAGACTATTAATACAATGAGGGCAAATACTACCACTTTCACTGAGGAGCAGACATTAAAAGAACTTTCAAAGCTGAAAGTGGACAAATCAACGGGACCAGATGGGTTACATCTAAATACAGATGGGATTCAGTCACAAATGACTGGAGTGATTCCAGAGGACTGTAAAATAGCAAATGTCGGCAATCTACATAAACGTGGAAGTAGGGAAGAAGCGTCAAGCTACCGACCAGTGAGTCTAACATCAGTCATAGGGAAATTGATGGAAACACTGTTAAAGGAACAAATTGTACAGTATAATAAATCCAGTAACTTACAGGATCATGTCAAACAAATCTTATTTAATTTTTTGACTGGATCAGTAAAGTAATAGATAATGGGGAGCTGTAGACAAGGATTTTGACACTGTGCCACATCACAGAATGTTAAATAAGCTGGAATCTTTGGGATTGGACTTAAAGATAGTTGCATAGATACAATCTTTGTTACAGTATAAACAACAGAGGGTTGTGGTAAATGGAATCCCTTCTGGAGATGGTAAGGTAACCAGTTGAGTACCCCCGAGTTATGTACTTGGACCAGTGCTATTTATTATCTTTATAGGTGATATTGACTGTGGTATTGAGGGGAAAATATGCCATTTTACAGATGACAAAAGATATGTAACAGGCTAGACATGCCAGGAGGGGTACACAAAATGAGAGATGATCTAGGTAGACTGGAGGAATGGTTAAGAGTATGGCAACTGCACTTTAATGCCAAAAAAATGCGAAATCATGCACTTGGGGAACAAAAACCCGAAAGCTAAATATATCATTAATGGCACTACATTAGAAACTACTGAGGAGGAAAGTGATCTAGGAGTTATTAATTGAATGTGACTTAAAGGAAGCCAAGCAATGTAACAAAGCTTAATTTTAAATTTGTAGAGGAAAGACTCATGTCATGAACCCTGCTTTAGCCTCTGACAGACAGACCATCTCCACCATTTCAGGTATTTATCCTGCTGGAACATGTCTGTAGTGTGCACATTAAACTAAACTTTGGCTGAAGTCACCAGCGCCAGGCGCCCAATTCAGGGATCGTGAAAGTTGATGTGGCCAATGACACTAATGAACCCACGCATGTTTTCACCTTTTCTTGACCATCTGCTTTCTGTGTACCATCACCTTGTGGATCAATCCATTGCCAGCCATGTGGTCGTAATTGGAGCCATTGTAAAGAACAAGTACATCTCACAGGGACCAGCATGCACAAGATCCTAGACCAACACCATGACAATGCCTGATGACACCACAAGGAAGGAGGAAGAGAACATCCAAGTGGACATGCCATAACTGGTGAGATGGTTCCATCTTGGAATAACCTGTAAATTAACCATTAGTTGTTTTTTTTCCAGGTTGTCTAAAAAGACAAGGGTGAAGTTGAAAATGATAAATCCTTTGTAATAATTTTAATTATCTATGACAGCATATAATTTCTGGTTCAACCACTTTACATATTTTAAATAGTCTTGTGCTTCTTTCATATCTATTTATTGTATCTATTGTAACTGTGTTGTTTTTGAGGTACATTTGGATTTTTTGAGGGCAACAGAAGACAAAGAGGGACTAGAAGGTAACTGTTTATTGATTTAAAAATCAGTCATTTCAGTCTTGTTTTTTTATTATCACCATGACTATTATTTTAAATGTAGTTTGTTTTATTTACCTTTTCAGTCACTGTAACAGAAAGATCATGCCTTTGATAACTTTGCTCTTATAGGACCATTAAAGAAATAGAGCTGACCTATTATGGAAGTATTTATTTCAATGACTTTGGAAATACATTTTTTGGTTTTCTTGATCCAAAGTTTTCAAGGAACATTACCCAGGTCTTCATTTGGAACATTTCAATGAACTTTTTCTGGTACATTTTCACGAACGTTATCTGTGACTTTTCACCTTTTATGTAGATTATTTCAGATTTAAAATGTAGTATTATTTTTCATCATGGTTTAAAATATTATTACACAGTTAAGTAAGAACTTAATGTATGATTTAGTGTTTTGACAATTTTTTACAGTGATATAATTCATTTTAAGCTGTTTTGCTTTATTTTTTATTTATTTTTATTTTTTTTTATAAATATTACTTCTCATACATTTGACATAAATTTTTCTCAGATAAATGTCAATAAAGGTTTTAATGTGGTTTCTTATTTCTATTAAATTCAGTCGGGGATGATTCAGAGTTTGGGAGTAAAGGCAAAACGAGTGCAAGCATACAGCTTGGCTAAACCATGTTGTAAAGTAAGAGGTTGCTAATTAGTTTAAAATATTTCATGCAGAAAAAGTACTTTGTTTTTGCATGTATTACTTAAGTATTGCAAAGCTTTATGTTTAATTTATAAAATAGAGTTGAGCTAAGATATTTCACGTCTTAATTCTCATTCTGGTTTTACAATTTAAATGTTGCAGTTTAACATGGTATTGCTCAGGTCTACACTTGCACCTATAACAGAGGTGTAAGTGCAGGTAATGTACACAAACACACAGGGGCTGATTTAAGGTTTGGGAGTAAGGGTAAAGCAGGTGCAAATGTACAGCTCCGCTATACCATTTTGCAAAGTAAGGAGTACTAATTAATTTTAAATCTTTTACATGCAGGGATAAATACTATACTTTTGCACACAGAACTCAAATACTGCATGGCTTTATGTTTAATCTATGAAATAGAGTTGATAAGACATTTTGCCTCTTAATTCTAATCCTGGTTTCACAATTTAAATTTGCCTCCCCTTGCAGTTCAACATGGTATTGCTCAGGTCTACACTTGCACCTATAAAAGGTGTAAGTGCAACTCTGAATCAGCCCAACAATATGAAAATGTAACAAGTGCAATTTATTTTTAGAAAATAAAACCACATTTTATTTGTAACCAATGTGTGAAGGAAAAAAAAATTGGGCTAGGTTTACTAAACTGCGGAAAAGAAAAAGTGGAGATGTTGCCTATAGCAACCAATCGGATTCTAGCTGACATTCTCTAGTATGTAAAAGAAAAGTGAGAGCTAGAATCTCTTTAACTTGCCCAATCTAGGTTAAATTGACAACACAAAGCATAGTTTAAAAAAAAAAAAGAAAATTACAATTTGTAGGCAGAAATCTAACAATCATCTTATTGGCAGGATTGTTTATTGTAATCTGACAAGCACATTCCAAATATTGATGTTAGAAATAGGTGTGTCATTAGGGTTGCAATGCAATCAGAGGATTAAATGTTTGCATTTTAATCTAACAGTAAAGGAAAGGTTAAAGTGTGTAGGTAAACAGATTGTAGACATATAGGGGCTGATTCAGAGATGCGATTGCGAAAAGATCGCAAATATACGCATCTAAGGTTAAGATCTTAGCAGGTTACAGGCCACTGCATAAACAGTCACTCCCCTTGCAAACAGCGGTGGATCTTAAAGTTAGACCACCATTGACTAACCCTAACTCTGCGCTGTCAGTTGAGATCTTAAGTGACGTAGTAGCGTATATTTAAGATCCAAAGTGTCAGCCCGCGCCCACTTTCCCTCATTTCCCTGCCTCCCCCCGCCCATTTCCATGCAAATCCATAAGATCTTAAAGATTCGCAGCACTTAAGATCTTAAGTGCTTGCGATCGATTCAAACTTACACTCTTAGCGAATTTATGCTCCTAACCGCTACGTACATGGCGTTGCACTATTACTACGCATGCGCAGTAATGCGAATTTTCTAAGATCCTAAATATACGCTCCTAAGTGCCGTGGAAATCGTATCTCTGAATCAGCCCCATAGATATTTACTACATCATGTCAAAAACAGAATTTAAAAAAAAACCTTGCTTTGATTATCTGTGCTTCCTGTCAATCTCAAACCATTCAGTGACAAAAAAAAATAATGAATAAAAAAAAATTGTCTTAGAGGTTCTGTGATGTTGACACAATGCTGCAGGACATCCCAATAGGATGCTGCAGAGCTGTGACAGTGAGAGGATTATGTGTCTTGACTTTATTCGAACAATAAGGGAAGGGTTAAACTATGTCTGGTAACATATTTGACTGATAGACATCCAATACATCATTATAGCCTTTGCCAGGATCCTTTTAACAGTGTCAGGATCTCTTCTGTGTCTGGCATACCAGCATTTACAGATTTTAATTGTCAGCATTTCTTCCCAATCAAGATTATTAGTTGATATGAGGATGGCACACCAGGGCATGTTGTCTAACTAGGAAACCTGGTTTTTACTGGTGTCCCTGATGGTGAGAACAGGCTTGGCTGCAGATGCCTAGCATGTTGCGACCCCCATTGTTAACCCCCAGTGTTAACCTGTTCAAGTGGGCCTTCACCACACACGCACACACACACACACACACACACACGCGCAGAGAGAATAAAAGGATCAAATGACTCAGAATACAGGGATGAGGAGCCATAGAGCAGGTGTAATGACAGAGGCAAAAAGCTAGAGGGCAGGATAGAGCAGTCAGGAGAGATAGAGAAGAAGATTGCCAGAGGAGTCAGCTGGAAAGCACAGAGCTACACATTAAGAGCTATATGAAATTAAGCCCTAGTAGAAGCTAAAACACACAAATCTCTCTGCAAGAGAACAAACAGAGAGACAGGTAACCCAGGGCAGTGAGCAAATGCAGCAAAGCTGCACCTGCTACACACTTACTGAAATACACAAACAACAAGGGAGGACAGACAATGGAGGCCACGAACAAGAAGGAAGGACTGCAGGAGGCAAGGTAATGAGAGGCAGCACAATAGGGGATACATAGGGACCGACAATGACCAACAAGAGCTACAAATGCACAGAGTTTTGAACAGGCCAGACACAGGAGACCTACTCTATAACCAGCAACATGGGATACACGCTGCTGGCTATTTAAAGGTCCATACCCCAATTAGCTGTAAGGCCAGGACACACCTCCAGGACTTTTGAGAAAGGGCGGAGTTACCCGAAACGTCAAGTGACTGACCAAGAGGCACGACTCTGAATCTTCTTCTTCTGATGCGTGCTGTGCAAAGTGATCCCAAACATCTGACCAGCTCCCTGCGGAAGTGGACATCCCGGCGGGGCAGAGCTCTCCACGGACTTTACATTTTCATTGCATTGGGGTACAGACGTTTCAATCTGGTGGTCCTCTCTATTGATGGTTTTATGGTG
Organism: Limnodynastes dumerilii; assembly: GCA_011038615.1. NCBI lineage: Eukaryota > Metazoa > Chordata > Amphibia > Anura > Limnodynastidae > Limnodynastes > Limnodynastes dumerilii. The sequence continues at coordinate 52,125 of WWET01006343.1, forward strand.
TTTTGTCTATCGGTTTTTAATATGTATAACATGTATGTTTTATATGCCTAGTAAATTTGTTCATAACTATTTATTGATTCACTTTTAGTTGCTGTTTTCAAATTTCTACCTATTCATATTGAAGTACTGGAAGGTACTTTATATTTACTTTATTTCACTACATTGGCTTAATACTTCCTTTATTTTCTCCCTATGTTCTGGACGCCTATGAGGATTATATAAAGTTACCTCTATCGGGGAAAGCTATTTGATATATCATCTTTGGACTTGGGATGAATTTGGACTTTTAAAATTTACATGTATGCCACTATTGTATTTATTGTTTTCATCTTTTTTTTTTATATATATTGGGAAGTATATGCATGACACACAGCGTTTTATCTTTTATATTCTCTACTTTCTAGGTGTGGACCCTATTTATATTTCGGAGCTGCTGCAGTGTGTTTTTAGCGCTTTTAAAGTGGTATTCTTCTTTTTATAGCATGCTAATCAGTGTCTGGATTTTAGATGTTGTATTATTTCCTAGTTGTTATTTAGAGTTAAGGAAAATTGTGTCAGGATTTCTTTTGATTTCTTGTGACTAGAATTCGTACTTTTTAGCATATGCAGAGGAAAAATGGGGCTGCGATTCAATTCAAACATACAGAAGTTGGGGAAAATTTGGATGTTTTGATCCTCTGATCTTTACTTGGGTGTCCAAAGTCTTATTGGTTGCCAGAGAGTTCTCAATCGTCTGGTTTGGGGGTTTTTTAAATCTGTGTTAGCTCTTTCCGGTGGCATTTTCCTCCAACACAACCTAGAGAGAAAATATTTTTTTTTAAATAAATATTCACAAATATAACACAACATTCACAATGGCACAACACTATATTCAAAGACTTGAGTAAAACTGCTCAAAACTAATGCTTGTCCTTCTTATCAAAATTAAAATCCTTAATTTTGATTAGTCAAAAAACTTTTACTAATAATGGAACTTAACCAGAATTCGGAGCAACACAAGTCAATCAATCAATCAATCAATCAATCAATCATTTAATCAATATTGGAATCTCAACTGGACAATCTATGTTGCAATATAAGGGCTGCAAATTTAAATGGGGTTGGAATTGGCTGCGCCCCAACAACAGGTCACGATCCCCTGAACCAAACTCGTAGAAGAGAGAAAATATGTAAATGAAGACTTAAGTAACAGATTGAGCAGTAAGCAGGAAAAGACCACACAGAACACAGAGACGAAACAAAGGACTAAAGGGAATCATGAAGACAGACTGAATGAACAGGACTTACCAGTGAATACTCACACACAGTCACACAGCAGAACCCCAGAGGGTGACAAATACAATCACTCATGAGAGAACAAGGATAATACAGCAGGAGATTACAACAAGGAGAGAGAAAGAGAGAGAATGGACAACAAGGGGTTAACGAGGAGGAACAGGGCAGGTCTGGAGGGGCACTCAAGAAAGCTAAAGGCAATGCAAAAGACTAAGGGGCAAAGATCAAAAGGGGCAAGGAGGCAAGGAGACAAGAGCAATGGGCAGAGAACAGAAGCACAAGGCAGAAAGACTGGGGCACGTAAAGGACGGTATAACCAGCAGGGAAGGGAAGGAGGCACTGGCTATTTACAGGGGAACTGACCAATCACCGCTAAAAGATTAGACCAGCCCCATGTCACAATAAGCGGCTGTTCCCTAACTACACTACTACACTAACCTCTCTCTGCTGTGCTGTCAGAGACTTCCTCTGCCATAGACCACTTGTAACTTTCCAAGTGCATTTCCGTGCGTATGTGTCGTCCATATGTGCGATTCATGATAGCCACACCCACTTTCCTTCATTAAAATGCCTCCCCATGCCCATTTTTATTTAAATTTTCCCATGCGTATTTTTGCGTCGCATATCCTTCCGTATGTACCAACGTGTGATTCACAGTTCTGTCCATAAGGCACTTCCGCTCATATATTCTACGTAAACTATGTAAATAAAGTTATGACGCAAGCGCAGTTGGTCCGATCGTAAAAATACACACGTATCTAGCCATGAAATCAGATCTCTGAATACGGCCCTCACATTCCAATTAAACACAGAACTTTAAGTGTAATTATTTTTTTTTCTTTGCTTCTTTACGCTGTACATTACCACTGTGCAGCCACCTTTTTGTTGACTATAGATTAATAGGACCATCCACCATTGTGTGGGAAACATGTCTGAGACCAGCAACAGCCAGGGATGTTGGGCTACAAAAGCTGTTTTGGAGGTATAAGAGGTGTCTCTAGGTGAGTGGCTCTTGTTATAAAGAGAGAATGGCAGGTTAAATATTGATTAATAAGCAGTGTGTTGGGAACATTTATGTCATATTTTGAAGACTTACCTAAACAGACTTATTGGTACTATCCACAATTAGGGTTACTTGGCAACACAGGGATTTATATTGCTGTTCTTTAGTAATCCAGAAAATGTAAACCCCAGCATCCGATGCTTTGACCTTATCCAACGTTAGGTGACCCTTTCCTTCATTTAATAAGGTCATGGATGTTCTTCCAATATAGTCAGGGCCTTGTTCGATCTCCACTCCTAACCAGTTCTGGGAATGGACCAGGACTTCATTACCAGAATCCAGCTTTTTATCCCAAATCAGTCTTGTAGTTTTTGATCTCCATTGACTCAGATCAATAGAACATATTAAAGTAACTGTGTTATCTAGCTGAGCTGTTACTTCGATTTTGGGACATGGACAACAACTTCTGCCTGGAAAATAAGAGAGAAGAAACAAGTTGTTAGAAGGCGGTAGAGAAAGACCTCAGAAATATTCTGTTAGCTAAGTGGACCAAGAATTTTTTCTAGTACACCTGATCCATTGTCTTACTAAAAGGTCTTGTCACAGATAGAATTATTTCCATAAAGAAAATTGAATTGAATTGCAGACACTTTGACCCATCTGAACATGCATTCAGAAAATATTTCAACTTATCTATACTTAAAGGGAATGACACTTCCGACATCTTCTGACAAGTGGACTAGTAAAGGGAGGGACATCCTAATATAGGGCCGTATCCACACCTAAGAGTGAGTTAGATGCGGACAGATCCCAGATAATTTTTAGGTATCTTATGGCACTTACAATTGCCATAGGGCTACCTTTTATAACCGTGCATAGTTTCCTTCTTAAGAAGCAAACTATGCATGCACATAGCCTTCAGGGTCGTCTTTTCCACTGGGCAGTTTGGGCTAGTGCCCAAGGCCTCCACACATCAAGGGGCCCTTCAGCATAACCCAGTCCAAGTTGTGGCTCTAGCCCAAACTGCCCAGTAGAAAAAATGTGAATGAACTGTACAACCCAGGGCCAGCGAGAAGCGTTAAGCGGGGGATGCCATACAGACAGGCACCAGTCATCCACCTGCTCCCCGCTGCAGCACTCTGCTTCCCTGCTATCAGCCACCTCTGCAGTTACACAGTGCAGCTGATAGCAAACCTTCTATCAGCTGCTCTGTGTTCTGCCTGGCAGCTGATAGCAGGAAATTCCTGCACGCACAGGAGCTCCTTCCTGTGACACCAGCGTCAATAGGAAGGAGGATAAGGAGCAGCAGTGCACCACGGAGGGAGAGAAGACTTCTAAGATAAGTGAAATTACTGGGGCTGGAGTGACATGATTTGGGAATACTGGGGGCTGGAGACACATGGTGGGAAGCTGGAGAGACATGATGATGAACTGGGGGGCTGGAGACACATGATAGGGGGCTGGAGTGACATGATCTGGGAATACTGGGGGACGAGAGACAGATTATAGTGATACTGGGAGCTGGACAGATGATGGGGGCTGGAATGACATGATTTGGGAATACTGTGGGGCTGGAGACATGTTATAGGGATACTGAGAGCTGGACAGCTTATGGGGAGCCGGAGTGACATGATTTGAGAATACTGAGGGACATTTGTATTCGTGTAAATGGGTGGGTAGGGGCCCCTGTGCATTTCTTTGCCCAGGGCCTACAATTATGTTAAGACGGCCTTGATTGCCTCTCCTCCCGCCCTCCCTGGCTAATTTAAATACCCCATCCCACTTCTACCTAAACACTCCCCGAGGCGGCTTAAGGCCGTCTCTTCTAACTAAACTACATTAAACTATTTAAAGTTCTTTAAAGACTGCACGGAGGCAATCTATGTACCTAACTGGTAAATTGTGTCGATTGTGTAAATGACCTACTATGCATGCATAGTAGGTCATTTTGCAAAACTCTGCACCTAAGAAGCAGAAGCTTCTTAGGTGCGAATAAGGGCCATAATGTATACAATAGGTGCTAGCTAGAAAACTTTAGGCAGACCCTGAGTCTCGGAAATCTGTTCATACAAGGGTAGAGGTAGGCATTGCATCTAAAATCACCCTACAATTGTGGCTCTTTTATTTTGTGAACTTGTGGTCTGGTTCTTGGTGTTACTTATGCAAGGGTTTCTATCACACAACTACAACAAAATGAGATGCTTAAACCAGCATGTGCTGCCAAGAGCATGACAGGATGTTCCAGCATGCCATGCAGGATGTAGTGGAATGCTGACCAGGATGTACCAGCATGCCATGCAGGATGTAGTAGAATGCTGAGCAGGATGTACCAGCATGCCATGCAGGATGTAGTAGAATGCTGAGCAGGATGTACCAGCATGCCATGAAGGACGTAGTGAAATGCTAAACAGGATGTACCAGAATGCCATGCAGGATGTAGTGGAATGCTGACCAGGATGTACCAGAATGCCATGCAGGATGTAGTGAAATGCTAAACAGGATGTACCAGAATGCCATGCAGGATGTAGTGGAATGCTGAGCAGGATGTACCAGAATGCCATGCAGGATGTACTGGAATGCTGAGCAAGATATATCAGAGAGCTGAGCAGGATGTACCAGCATACCATGCAGAATGTAGTGGAATGCTGAGCAGGATGTACCAGATTGCCTAGCTGGATGTGCTTGAATGCTGAGCAAGATGTTTTAGAAAGTCAAGCAGGATATACCATATTGCTGGACTGGATGTGATGGAATTCTGGGAAGGATGTACTACCACTAACACTCACACCCACCCATTGGATGAGCGTCAGTATGCAAATCTAGATCCTGAGAATCCAGACCCATTTTGTACTTGCAACGCATCCATAAGCACAAATGCAAAAGAAATTCTATTTTCCATTCTTAGTGACAGAAAATGCCCCATTTTAGGAAGTCTGGATCTAGTCCATTATCTCTGCCTTTCATACACCTATTGGTTGGCTTATAAAGAAATAAAGGATAAATGTAAGCAACCACCATTTTATGTCACATTTTATGTTAGTAATAATTAAAAGCCTGCTTAAAAGATGGAGAAGAATGTATCCAGCCATCCACTTTTGCCTCTTCGTATTTGTGTTCAGCCTCCAATTCTACCCTGTGTATGTGTGTACAGCTTCCATTTCTGCCTCTTGCATGTGCATCCAGCCACTAATTCTGCACCTTGTATGTGTGCCCAGCTTCTATTTCTGCCTCTTCTATGTGTGTAGATTTCATTTTTGCCCTTTCTGTGTGTCCACCATACATTTCTGTCTTTTCTATATGTCCAGCTTTCATTTATGCCCCTTTTATGTGTCCAGCTTCCACTTCTTCCCCTTATAGGAGTCCAGTTTTCATATCTGTCCCTTATATTTGTCCAGCTTCCATTCTGGCTCTTTTAGATCAGGCCACATTAATGTGTTCAGTATATTCCAACATCAGCTCCCATTCTTATACCACCTCCGTATGAGTCACCTGACATGCCAGCCCAGCCAATCCCACTCTTCACCCAGTTCCAGGTCCACTACTCTTCTGAAGTGGTGCATGCTCTCAAACATACACACTGTCAGCAGGGATTCCCCACAACCTACTGTAAATGCATACCATGGTGAGGAACAGCATTATCCTTTTATATACAGTATATAGGTGATATTGCCTGTGTATTGAGGGGAAAATACGCCTTTTTGCAGATGACACCAAGATATGTAACCGGGTAGACACACCAGGTTGGGTACAGAAAATGAGGGATGATCTAGGTAGACTGGAGGAATGGTCAAGAGTGTGGCAACTGCAGTTTAATGCCAAAAAATGCAAAATCATGCACTTGGGGCAAAAAAACCCAAAGGCTCAATATTTTCTTAATGGCATTACATTAGAATCTACAGAGGAGGAAAGGAATTTAGGAGTCATTATTTCCAGTGACTTAAAGGTAGCCAATCAATGTAACAAAGCAATGAGAAAGGCAAGTCAGATGCTTGGTTGCATAGAGAGAGAGGGCTTAGTAGCAGAAAGAGAGAAGTAGTGATGCCCCTTTATAAGTCATTGGTATACCCTCACCTAATATAGTGTGTTCAGTTCTGGAGGCCATATCTCCAGAAAGACATAAATACATTAGAGACTGTGCAAAGAAGAGCCATGGCCTTTGTAACAAATCATACCAAGAAAGGCTAGAGGAACTAAACATGTATAGCTTGGAACAGAGAAGGGAGAGGGGGGGGGCATGATAGCAGCTTTCAAATACATCAAGGGTTGTGACCAGCTAGAGGAGGGTACCATTTTTCAAAAGAAAAGGTGTAATAGAACACGAGGGCATGGATACAAACTGGAGGGTGGTAGATTCAAAGGAAATGTGCGGAAAAATGACTTCACTGAAAGGGTGATAGATAAGTGGAATATTCTCCCATCTGAGGTGGTTGAGGCCAATACAGTAGAACAATTTAAACATGCTTGGGATAAATATTAGGGTATCCTAAATCGTAAATCAAATTGAGAGTAAATAGAGTCTAGGGTCAGTATAGTTTTCAATAAACAAATGGGCAGACTAGATGGGCCATGTGGCTCTTATCTGTCGTCACTTTCTATGTTTCTATGTTTCTATAGATATTACACCTGCTGTATAATTGTGCATAGTCTGTTCGCATGTTAATAAAAAAATAAAAAACAAAGTAACCCGGACCCAATTTTTACTAGAATACAATGAGATCAGGTAATAGGTTACAATGCATAGTTATTGTTACTGGTTTGTGTATAAAACAGACACCTCATAATTGCCTTGCCCCTAGTATTGTTTACTACAACACCGAACCACAATGGAAAATGTATACAAGAGGAAACAGTAGAGAACTAGGAGGAAGTAAATAAGAAGACATCAAGAATTACTTCTTTATGCAGTTTAAAGATCAAAGATAATCAGGATTTTCTCATCTAAATACAGATTCAATTAGCTTTAAATACCTTCATTTGTTGGGGGGCATGGACAGGCGGAACTCATACTGAAGACCACAAAAGTTTCCGTATACAGCAATGAACTACAATAGTCATAAGGTTTTGTGCATTCTGAGTATTTCTTTTATTTGCTGTGTTGTAAAATCAGTTTATGTCATTCTGTGGAAAAACCAGTTGTGTCCAGATAGAAAGGCGTGGGTAACACCAGCACTAACTCCCTGAGTATATACATTAACTAAATCCAATTAACAACAAAAAAAGAAAAATAATGACATGGAAATACAATGTTTTCTTTAATCACTTGACCTGATTCACAGTTAAGAAGCTGCCTCTATTTCCTTGCGTATTTTAAAAACAGTTATACTGCACATGTGTAGTACCCTTATTTATGAAATCCATGTAGGATTTAGGATTGGTGATCCACTAAGAGCGATTCTCAACCGCGTTCGTAATGTGATAAGTAGGAAGGGGCATGCCGGACCAAGTTAAGAAGGAAATTAAGAAAAGTGGGTGGGGGCAGGCATTTAAATGGGGCAGACAGGGCACAGTTTGCTAAGTACGTGCGTACTTTATCAACTTAAGAAGAGACATATGCACGGAAAGAGAAGGCTGCCTATGGTCTTCTTAGGTCAGTTAAAAACAACAAAAACGATTGTGTGTGAAGGGAGTTGCCTTCCAACTTAGGTGCGTATAATTGAGAAACCGTTCCTCTTTATCTTCATCTTAACTGTGAATTAGGCTGTTAATCACTAAAGCTATTGTGTTCCACAATGACAACAGATACAGCATTTCAATTTTGAACCATGCGTCTTCTTTTCATTAACACAGTAGAAAAATATATTCTTAACTGCAATATACATTGGCAGAAATAGAAGAATGACAATCTTTTTCAAGATTATACCAAAAGTCAGAGGCACAAAAAATTGAATCAACTAATTTTTTTTAGTAAATTAATATTTACCATGTATTGTTGTTACATCCTGGACTGCTGTATCTTGTTTTGCCCATAGGGGCATACCTGGAATTGTTGTTCTATTGTGGACATTTCTATTACCTGCCCCTAGAGGCTGCTGTTGTGCACTCTGTCTGGAACTATCTTGTTATGTGCTCATTATTCTACACCTGTGCTCTGGGGTTATCTGTCCCATGATTCCAGAGCACAGGTGTGGGTCATTACTTCCTTTTTCCTGCTTCCTGTGTGTTAGTTTGCTGGTCTCTGCTGTATTTCTGAATCTGCCTCCACTTGTCTCCATTCTTGCTTGCTCTCTCAGCCTTATGACCGCAGACGTAGTCGTAACGGGGCTTTCTCAGCCCCCGACCCCTTATTTAAATATCTATCTATGGCGGAGCTACGACATGCGTAAACTAGGGGTCAGTCCCTTTTGCGTACGCCTCTAAATAAATATATGAAATGTGTGCAAGTGTATATATAAATGGAAGAGGTACAGCCACTGTGTAACTACAAGGAACAAATGAGAGGTCTGGCGCTCCATACAAACATTATATAACACTTTGCGTCAGCACATATATAAATAGGAGATTAGGGTCACAATATAGCTATATTGGGTTAAGCTCACCATTCCCTGTTAACTACAGTTAAGTGTATTCATTGTTTTAATCTTCTATAAACCTAAACCTTTTTGGGACAGATAATTTCTACAAAGACTGATTTTGCAACAACTACTATAGGCCCAGCACATACTGCTGCAAACTATTGCTAACTATCCAATTACATCTATTGGAGAACTCTGGCTAATTGCTAAAGTGTCTATTAAATATTTTTGAAATACATTCAAAGCGCTTTTCCAAACTGCTAAAGTGTATTTTCTATCTTGCATTTATTGGGCCTGATCCGGGGCTATGATGTTACACTGAGTGTTCTAACACTCAGCGTAACATCGCAGCACTATCCCTTGTCCCCCTTGTCCAAGCGTATTAACACTCGCTTTACGCCGGCTGAAGGCTACCCTAACTTCAGCCAGCGTAAGCGAGTGTAAACGCAAATGCCGCCCTTCCAGCCTCATTACTCTGCCTCCCCCCCCGCCTTACTACACTAACTGCAGCGTAGTAACGCTGGGGAACGCCCCCTCCAGCGTTACTACGCTGCTGCTACGGACACCCGATCCTGGATCGGGCGTTGCCATAGATACGCTGGGTAATAACTACCCGGCGCATGCACAGATCGTCGGAGGTCTGGATCAGGCCCATTGCCACTATAATTCTTAACTAGTGCTTATGTGTTTGTATTTGTATCTACTGACGCGGTGTCGATTAGCTAATGTATCCTGGACAGAAATTCCTCATGACAGTAAGAATTTGTTTTAGTCAAACATTTTTATTTAATTTTGGTTTACCAAACGCTGCTTATTTAAGACACTTTCAAGACATATTCCTACTAGGTATAAGAGTATACAGATATTCCTAATATTGGGGTAGATCCAGAACTATGTTTGCCGTACGTTTATTCGCGTAGCGTATTTTCGTGTGCGTATATTCTATACGCTCCCCTAGGCACACCCCTTGAATGTACGTATTTTGTCAAACCCTACCTTAACTTTTGCCAATGTAACCACAGTGATCCGCACACATACGTATGGGCAACACGAATGTACGCAGCTAAGCACGCCCATACTGTACACTTAAAATACAAACCCCCCGCCTACTTAACGTAATTCAGACGTATTTTGGACTCACGTAAAATTGGCACGCCCACACGTAAGTATTTACGTGACAAATACGTGAATGGCCCATACGTTCACAATTACGCTACGCTACTGAGCGTATTTTCTATGGTGCGCATGCGCAGTACTTACCAAAAGGCGGTTTTACATCTCCGCCACACGTAAATTCGCTCACAAGCGCTGTTCTGGATCTAGGCCATTGTCATTAATAATCAATTTTTTGAACTGACCATTTAAATGTTTTAACCCAAATTAAACTGATTAAGAGGGAACACCCACTAGTGAGCTTAGTTTGGCCACTCTGTTGAATGTGTAATTGTTCTTGTCTATATGGATTCCAATGTATTTTAATCTGAATCACCTGCTATCTGACTGAAAAACACGGAACTTCTGGAAAACTCAGCACCAATACAGCTGCTTTGGCCCTGATTCACAGGTAAGAAAATGCAGCTTTTAAGGTGCGTATATTTAAGAAGGGATATACTGCGCATGCGTAGTAACAACATATGCAATCTACGTTAAGAACGGGACAGCTCTGAATCCCCATTATGAACCTATTTTTTCAAGGTTCTTAATGACTTAAGAATGAACGGGTGTGCCAGGAAAACTTAAGAACAAAGGGCCTGATCCAGAACTACGCATCGGAGTGAATTTACGCGTGGCGGAGACATAATTTTGCAGTTTAGAACGCACTGCGCATGCGCACCATAGAAAATACGCACATTCACGTAGCGTAATTGTGAACGTATGGGCCATTCACGTATGTGTCACGTAAATATTTACGTGTGGGCGTGCCTAATTTACGTTCATCCAAAATACGTCTAAATTACATGAAGTAGGCGGGGGTGGTATTTAAAGTGTACAGTATGGGCGTGCTTAGCTGCGTTCGTTCACGTAGTCTATACGTCCGTTAGCGGACGTACGCAGTTGCGTGTGAAAAAGTTAAGGTAGGGTTTGGGAAGCGTATCTTGACAAAATACGTCCGTGCAAGGGGTGTGCCAAGGGGAGTGTAGGACGTCCGTGCAATGGGTGTGCCGAGGGGAGTGTAAGGAACTTACGTGCACGAAAATACGCTCCGCGAATAAACGTACGGCACATGTAGTTCTGGATCTACCCCAAAGATAGGATGGAGGGAGCCATTTAAATGAGGAAATCTTAGCGTGTTTAGGCAAAATTGTTCTTAATTAGCCTCCATACGCACACAACTACGAGCCTAAAGATAAGGGGCCTGATTCAGAGGCTGAAAATAAGAACTTAAAGTTACACCTGGGCAAAACCATGTTGATTTCAGGGGGAGTCAAGTTAATTTTATTCTATGCATGCAGGGAGAATGCTTTGCTTTTACTTATTGCACAGCTTCACTTTTAAACTGCTAATTAGACTTGAGCTGGGAAACATCACCTTTTAACTATAATACTGTGGCAACAAATTAAATTTGACTCCCCTGAAATCAACATGGTTTAGCCCAGGTGTAACTTTAAGTTTTTATTTTCAATCTCTGAATCAGGGCCAAGGAACCTGATTCAGAGTTGCGTATCCGTTCAAAATTTTGACGGATACGTAGCGGAATTGCGCACTGCACATGTGCAAGAATCGTATTGACGGTCGGAAAGCAGGCGTAAGCGATGCTATTTTTCCGTATCCGACAGCTAACGATTCCGTGTTCTAAAACGAGTGTTCCACAATATTTAAATGAGAAAAGGGGATTTTTTTCTCATTTAAATATTCCGTGCAGGGCAGTCCGGTGGCTGCTTAACAAGCTCTGCGCTTCCACCATCCCAGGGATGGTGTAAGTGTAAGGCTTAAGCGCACCAGAGCTGCCAAAAAAAAAAGAATTTAAAACCCCTCCACCCGCCGCTGCCTCCATGATTTAACTTAATAAATAATCCTGGCCCAACAGGGCATACTGATGCTTGTAGTACAGGTACCAGTATGCCCATGTATGCGAGGACATGGCCCGCTGCGCTGTAAAAATTGCCCCCAGCATCATAAATACAACATAAATACAACATAGAAATAAAATATGTAAAAATGCCACCAGCATAATCAACATAACATAGTGTCACCCCAAATAAATATGTCAAAATGCCCCAGTATAATAAATCAAACATTGTGACCCCCATAATAAATATTGACAAATGACCCCCATAATAATAAATAACACAAAACGACCCCCATAAGAAAGATTGACACATGACACAAGCAGAATAAATAAAACAAAGCGACCCCCATAAGAAATATTCACACATGACACCAGCATAATGGCTGCAAAATATACTGTCCTTCATCTATGTCAAAATGTTTAAAAATGTGCAAAAGTACAATAAAAATAATGATATAACATACTTACCTGCTGTGGTCCAGTCTTGTAAGATTTTAATCCTGGGGGGTGTCTTTGCCAAAATAATAAACCCTTATGACACGACGCAATCCATTTCCTGTAAGCAGGACATCTCGACGATAATGACTTTGGACCGGATCCAGACCCCCGCGTGCTTTCCGTGCGCGTTGGGGTCTGAAATTACGTGAGACAGAGGGGAATGCACACCCCCTGTCACTTCCCTCTGTCGTGCGGGCTTTATGGCAGCTTACGCTGCTATAAGCCTGCCTTAAATGCGACGGGCGGATCAGCGGTCCGTACGACCGCTGATCCTCTACAGTGTGGGAGCCCATTTGCACGCAAATGGGCTCGGACGGAACAAAGTTCCGTCCGATTCTTTTAACGCTAGGATTACTATAGCAATCCTAGCGTAACAACTGGAGGGCGCATGCCAGTTCAGTCAGGTGATTTACGCACCTTGCGTGCGTAAATCCCTGAAGATATTAAATCTGGATCCGGTCCAGTGCCACTGTCATTGGGGTATATTTATACCCTTTGCACAGTGTCTGAAATATCTTGAGAACGTTATTTTAGACACTGTGCAAAGGGTATAAATATACCCTTTTATATTATATTTATAGTAATATAATAGTATATTATATATAGTAAAATATATATATTTATATAGTATATATAGTATTAATATATAGTATATTTTGCGGCCATTATGCTGGTGTCATGTGTGAATATTTCTTATGGGGTCACAATGTTTGATTTATTATGCTGGGGCATCTTGACATATTTATTTGGGGTGACACTATATTATGTTGATTATGCTGGGGCATTTTTACATATTTATTTGGGGTGACGCTATGTTATGTTGATTATGTTAGTGGCATTTTGGCATATTTATTTGGGGGAACGCTATGTTGTCTTTATTATGCTGGGGGCAATTTTTACAGCGCAGCGGGACTGGGCTGACGCTTGTGGTTCTCCAAGTGCCAGTATGCCCCGGCATCCATGGGCATACTGGTGCTTGTAGAACTACTAGCGCTAGCATGCCCTGTCAGGACAAGAGTTCTTTATTTTTTTTTGCGGCGGAGTGGGGTGGGTGAGGGAACGGGTTTTATTTTAAAAAGGAAGGCCATCGGTTGGAGCAATTAAGGCTCCAACTGGTGTATTTTTTTTCTCCTATACGGACAATTTAGTGTGGATGCGCCTTGCGCATCTGCATACTACTCTGAAGCAGCACCCTATGTGCTATTCAGAGTGTTCTATAGGATGCACCAAAGCACATCCTTGAATAGCCCGTGTTTAAATTAGCTTGCACGAATCCGCCTCGCGCATACACGGAACTCTGAATTCGGTCCAAGGTACCCCTATGGCATTCGTAAGTTGGTTAAGATGCTTAAAACCGAGGGGGGGGGGCGTGTCAGAGGAGTCGCCTTGCTACTTTTGCATTTTATTAGGAACCCAAATAATTCTTAAGTGTGAATACGGTCCTTTGTTTCAAATTAAATAGACCAAAAGGTAGAGACTGGTTACTTATCACACAGATATGTGGATCAGGTGAATCTAGCATTGGCTGAATCTTCTATATATAGATATGCTGCCGTTTCTAGCTGTGATTTATAGAACCCTTAGTTAATATAAAACCTACCCTGTTATGTTTTTCCTGTATAACTGGTTGTGCTTTACAACCGGCCTGTTCTATATAAATTATCCCGCTATGAGTCACACTCATATTCAACTGGTAACAACAGCACTTTGATCTATTGTGTAAAAGCTACAAAACGTTCTTTAACCCATCGCATTTTATTTTCATCCGTGTCTCTCATAGTAATGGACTGCATCCAGATTTAATAAATGCGGGCAATTTCCGCTATTTGCTAGTGGAAAACGCTTGTATTTCTGGAACTCACTTATAAGGTTTTCATTACCTTCCATTGGGGTGGACGAATCTTTGCCAGTACTTTACCTTGTCAGGTTTCAATGATTTTATGATGTTTAACATCTTTAGATCTTCTGTCCTTATGGGGGTGTGACTCTTTGGGTATAATGAAGTACTTGATTTGATCATAGGCTATATTCACTATAGGTCTGGAAGTGCAAGGGTTAGATTACTAAGTGTTAACATTGGGGCAGATCCTGAACTACGCATTTCCGCAAATTTACGTGTGGCGGACACGTAAATTCGCAGATTTGTACGCACTGCGCATGCGCACCGCAGAAAATACGCACATTCACGTAGCGTATTTTCAAACGTATGGAGATTTCACGTATTGCTAACGTAAATACTTACGTGTGGGCGTGCCAAGTTTACGTTAGTCAACAATACGTGTGTTTTACGTGAAGTAGGCGGGGGGTGGTATTTAAAGTGTACAGTATGGGCGGACGTATTCTGTTACGTTAGGAAAAGTTAAGGTAGGGTTTGGGTCGCGTAATTTGTGAAAATACGTCCGTGCAAGGGGTGTGCCGTGGGGAGTGTATTGACCTTACGTGTACGAAAATACGCACCGCTAAAATACGTACGCACACACGTTGTACTGGATCTACCCCATTATTATTAACATCATGTTTCTATGTTATAACTTTGTAAGGTCCCTTGTATAACACCTTCCTAACTATTATCCTAAGTGATACACCATGATCTCCATTTCTATAGTTGTATCCATATTTGTATGTATATTCATTTTGCCAGATCATTATCTGGCTAGTTTTCTCCTGCATGACATAATGGCATTATATCTGTGTGTTCATTTTTGTATGTATACATTGGATCTATGAGCCCGGCCCCTTTTAAAAGGTTAATCACAATAGGGGATCTTCGGATGTCTATTTATATTTTTATATTCAATTGCTTATGGATCAAAATGTTATCTCTGTCTTCTCATAGATGTGCAAATATCTGTATATTTTTATTTTTAGCAACACCAGTGTAACCTTTTATATTGAAACATTTGTATAGGGAAAAACACAGTTGGACGGATGTACGACTAATTAATTACCTCCTATAAAGGAGGAGAGGTGACACGAAACGCGTTGCTGTATTCACTCACTACAATTACATGTGTCTATGTTATGCTGTGGAGCGCTGGATTTAACCTGTGACTGTATTACCATCAGGGCACATTCCAAGTGTCTGCCGGAGTAAAAGGCGTCCTGCCGCTGTGAAACTTACCCCGACAGTCGTCTCGTGAGCCGGGCTGTGGATTCGGTTTGCTTATTATTTATAAAATCCATAAAAAGACTGCACGAGAAGTATCCGGACTACTATTGAGAAAGGGCGATGCCAGAAACGCATTTAGTTTTCCGGACTGTGAAGCAGCTGTGCGGTATCCTCTCCCCCCCCGACGTGCACCCGATGCCCTGGGATTTGTTTCTATCTTGCTGCCTGGACGTCCACTCATTGCAGCCTCCCCGGACACTTGTTGACCTCGGTAAGGCATTTGTTTTACCCCTCAGCTAGCACTTTATTCATGTACTTTTGTCACTGCTTTTATGTTTTATTCAGTAAACTTATGATTTTAAGACTCCGAGGTCTGATATCATTATATTATCTGTTTTACTGATTCCCATTTTTTCTCCTTTGTCCTTATGTACCCACTTAGATGAGAGATTGGGCAGCAGTGGATACACATTTCTGGTGGAATACCCGGTGGATTAACCCCTCACCTGTATGCCGCTTCATATAAGAATATTAATTGTTTCTATATATATTATATTTATATATTGATTTTGGATTTATATCCAGCGCTGTGATTTTTACCTATTATTTCAATTTTGTTTACTATTTATTAGAGTTAATCTGGACACTCTAGGGTAAATTTTCTGCTGCAGGTTTTATTTATAGCGCTTTTTAAGATTCCTACCCACATTTTATACAATGGATTAGCAGTCCATCGCCTTAACCACTCGGCCACCTCATCCTTTTACAGTGTGTTGTCTACAAATAAGTTAAATTTTGTTGCACTTTGCCACATTTTACAAATTGTCGGTCTCCGACAAGAAATTACTGTTTTAGAAATAGAGACAGCAAAAAGCTTATTTTCGACAGCCTCTATTTCGAAAAACAGCCAATATAGAAATTTTTTTGGAAAGGGTAAGTATGCTGATCAGCATACTCACCCATTCCTTTTTGGAACCCACCACTCCCGACACACCCGCCGCCCACCACAGGCCCTACTGGAGAGGGGAGTAACCTCTCCGGGGACTTGTTAGGGGAAGGGTTAAGTTTAGGCTCAGCGGCAGGGAATGTTAGGTTGATGGAAGGGGAGGGTTAGGGTTAGCCTGAGGTTAGGGGAGTATATGTTTAGGCTGCCGGGATTGGAGTCTTAGGGTTAGGCTGCAGGGAAGAGAGGGTTTGGGTCAGGCTGCAGAGAAGGGAGGGTTAGGGTTAGAATCATGGAAGGGGAGGGTTAGGGTAAGAGTCATGGAAGGGGAGGGTTAGGGTTAGAATCATGGAAGGAAAGAGTTGGGGTTACATTTTACTCACCATTTGGAGCTCCGTCTTCGATGTTCCAGGGATCGATTGCTTTGTCTCTTTGAGGCAAAAGCAATCAATTTCCCAGCCAGTTCGGTACTGACTGGGAGAGAACAACCCTTTTGAAATAGGGCCATTCTCATCAGAGACCAAGACACTTTACAAACATGACATGGCATCTCCCTAAATTTAGGGAATAAGAATTAGGAAATGCAGGAAAACATTCAATACATCAATACAGCAAATGTGTGCACTTCAGGCTCTTAGCATGGATCCAGGCTTCCGTGCTGGAAGCTTTTCCAATGGCAGGGCTAGGACTACCCACCATGCATACATCATGCACACTTGGTGGGTGGAGGAATCGTACAGTTAGGGTTTGGATCCCTGGTGCACTTGTATAAAACTTAAGGTTCTGCCTTTGGAAGTCTGTAGGTGCAAGGGGGGAGGACCCTGAGGCTCTCCTGCAATATCCTACCTGCTACATCTTAAATATGAATATAAAAACACAGGACCGTTTCCACACATAAGAAGGAAATAAGTACTTGCAGATTTGCAAAACTATACACCTAAGTGGCAAGGCAACTCCCAATGACACTCCCACCGTTCCTACAAATTTCAGATGACTTCCACGTCCAGGGGGCTACCTTAACTCTCCAACTATATGTCTGTGCTTAAGTACATATGTGCTTAGCAAACTGTGACCTTATTGCCCCATTTAAATGCCTCCTCCCACCCACTCTGCTTAACTTCCTTCTTACGGAAGACTGGCGTGCCCCTCCTTAATTATCTCACTAAGGACGTTGATATTTGTGTGCATAACAGCTGGATCTCATGCCTAACTTTGTGTTCTGGGCGCGCACAATTAATCCATTCCTAAAATATGCACAGAGATTCAGCTTCTTCTTAAGTGTGAATCAGGTCAATAGTCTCTTAGAACCACACTAAACTTAATGCCTACATACAGTTATTAATTGAAATGAAGTTTCTAAAAGTAAATCAAACAATCCCTCAATATGTAAAATAATGTATAATGCGGATAAACAAAGGGGTTGGCAGGGTATGATGTGTCTTGTAGTGCCACAAATGCCAGCAAGGTACTCAGGCCTGTGTATCATGTAGTGTGCTATAAACAAAATGATTACTACTCCCAAATACAGACTGTAAAAAATGAATATGTAAAAAAGTATACAAATAATTAAAGATAATTTATTACTCACAGTTCTGAAAAAAGAAAATACACAAAACCTTGCGTGGAATGTGTATGCCTATGTATAATGGTAATGAACTCCCACATTGAAAGTCTTGATATCAGAAATCAGAATATCAATGCTGCAATATATACATATACACACACACACACACACACACGCGCACACACACACACACACACACAGAGGGGCTGATTCAGAGCTGTACTTACACCTTTTTTTTAGGAAAAAGACCTGAGCAATACCACGTTGAACTGCAAGGGGAGGAAATTTTATATGGTAATAACAGAATTAGTATCGAGAGGTGAAGTTTCTTAGCTCAACTCTATTTTATAGATTGAACATAAAGCTTTGTGGCACTTGAGTTCTTTATGCAAAAGTAAAATATTTTTCCATGATGCAAAAGAATTAAAAATAATTAGAACTCATTCCATGGCAAAATGGTTTAGCCAAACTGTTAGCCTCCAGATGTTGGTTGCTCATATCAGTTTATATGAGAATCTAAAGCAGCTCCTTGAAAGGCTTTGGGAAATCCATGCAGAAATAAGAGAATGTGCCACAGCACTCTTGCCACTCTTTAAGCTCTCGTTCTTCATTAACTTGGAAATTGATTAGAGCTGGCAACATTTTGTACTGGATGTTATTTGTTTGGAAGCATGTCTGGGATAGCCGCTGAGAGGGGGTGCAATTCCAGAGTTGCTATTTTGGAGACTTGGGGAACCTCCTTTGGGTGTGAGCTCTCAAGGTAAAAACATAGTTGCCGAATCTTCCGGAATATCCAGGAGACTCCCAAAATTCGGCATCAAACCACACCGCCATGGCTATGAAAGCCTGAATGTGGTTTTTCATAGTCAAGAGCAGGGCTTAATGTCTCAATTTGCATAATTGAGTCACTAAACCTGCCCCCTGCGTGCGTCTATAGCTTCCCTCCAGGGTCGCCCCGGAGGGAAGCTTTTGAAACTTGGCACCCTGTTTAAAAATATTTGATATATGACCCAATATAGGGACTCTGACAGCTTTAGAGTTAGGACTACCATAACTGAGAATCCTTGTAAGTGTCTGGTGGCTTATCATATACTTGCAAATGGATGTAACAAATCACTCTCTTTTCATTTAAAGTACCAAGACATGGTGAGTTACTGATTAATGGCTAAAGTGCTGGGGCACCCTCTCTTGTATATGTAGATTTCATCATATCTTTCTAGCACCCCCTCTAGATTCATTTATAAACTGATTTGAGAAACCTAAAGCTATGTCTGGGTATATCCCAGAAAATCTTGCTCAGGGTTTCATTCACCCTTTCTTCTTTCCCAGCTGGTACTGGGTTTTGTAAAATGCATGCTGTGCAAGAAGAGATGGGGGAATGGAGCTGGAGGAGATAACAGGAGAAAAAGATGTCCCTGTTTATGAGTGCAAGGGCTGGGGGATAGAGTGACAGAGAGAGACAGAAAGGCAAAGTCAAGGGCAGAGAAGAGTGTGCATTTGACAGGATGGCGAGAGTAGAAAGGAGGGGA
>WWET01006344.1:0-18984 GCA_011038615.1 Limnodynastes dumerilii
TACCCTCAATTTAGTTTGAGATTTAGGATATCCGAAGCATGTTTAAACTGTTCTACTGTATTGGCCTCAACCAGCTCAGATGGGAGACTATTCCACTTATCTATCACCCTTTCAGTGAAGTCATTTTTTAGCACATTTCATGATGGAACAAAATCAGACTTCTGTTCCTACTGCATTCTGAACCCCTCCCCTCATGGCTTTACAATACGAGACCAATACTTTAACTTTTTTTCAAGCTATCCTCATTTGGGGGGTAGGCTCGGCCATGCAGTTTCCAGACAATATGGTTCCCAGGATGAAGAGTTATAATACACCCCCTGTCATCCCAGATACTTTTCAATATATCGCTTCTTTGTGAAATGAAGTAAGACCCAAGAAATGCATGAGGCATAACAACCTAAAAAGTTAAACTAAATGAGTATACATTAAAATGATGGACAACATGGGCCGGATTCAGAGTTGTGCTTCCGGCTTTTTTCAGACAGAAGAGCAGCCAAAATGAGCACTGCACATGCCCACATCAGGAGCGCGCAGAAAGACAGGCGCAAGTGTACCCATCCGTCTGTGTCCGCATCCGACAGCACTGTGCCGGTGGAACGGGGAGGTCCAAGGTATTTAAATGAAAAAAGGGGTGTTTTTCTCATATGCAGTTTAAACAAAAAAAATTAAAGTAATAAAAGTATAATAAAATAAACCCCTTACATAAAAAGGACTCAAGTTTCCCAAGTATAGGGCAAGGGCATGCTGATGCTTGTAGTGCTACAAGCACCAGCATGCCTAAGGATGCCAGGGCATGCTGCCACTTCAAGAACCACTAGTGCCAGCATGCCCTGTCATCCGGTGCCCGCTGTGCCATGCTAATTTCCACCTTAGATATGTAATAAAATATAGGGCCGGCCCAAAGGCGTATCTATAATGGGTAATTTAGATGTAGTGGAAAACAGTATTGCGCTATTAGGCCAAGGCAGCAAGCTCCTACACCAAGAGATTCACCAATAGATCCCCAATATAAACTATAAATAAGGTAAAAAGGAACAGAGAAGCTAGTGCCACTGGGACACCTCTGTAAGGTTGGCAATATATATATATGTGAACCTCTAAAAACGTCCAATGGTGTTCGCTAGGGTCTGTAGAGATCTCTTCCCTCAATAAAACATATTAGGATGAAATAGAAAAAACATTTATTAATTCATTGATAAAAAAGTGTTGAAAACAGTAAAAAAAAAGCAGTCAAGAGTCTATACTCCAGACCGAGGCGACAGCAGCATGATGAAAACAAGTCCCATAGATGAAGAAACAAGTCCCGGGTAGCTTCGAAGGGTGCTTGATCATCAGCTGGGGCTCCGGTCTGAGGTTGATGACCTCACCGCTATCTCTGTAGGTGCTGGGGCTGATGGGTTTCAGGCGATCCGCCCTTTCTCAAAGATCTGATAGCTGTGGGCCCCCCCTCCGTCTCAGGTAAGGGGGGGGCCCATGTACAAATCTTGCACAAGGGCCCCCTCACTTCTTAAAACGCCCCTGGGTCGGCCCTTTACAGTACAAAATAGGTTTACATTAAACACGGTAAAAATAAAATACCGTATTTTTCGGACCATAAGACACACTTTTTTCCCCCCAAAAAGTGGGTGGAAAAGTGTGTGCGTCTTATGGTCCGAATACTCACCTTGGGGTATGAGCAGGTCCGTCGGGACCCGCTCCGCGGGGGGCGGCGGGGCATCAAACACAATCTTGTAAACACAATAAAAGAAAGCAAATCATAGCCGCTGCTATACAATACAGGCAGTATTGTAGTCTCCACTATACAACTCCCATTTCATCCTAAACACTGCAACACAATATCGACCATATATCTTAGGGACACATACCTTACAGACATATGGCCTGATTCAGAGGCTGAAAATAAGAACTTCAAGTTACACCTGGGCAAAACCATGTTGATTTCAGGGGGAGTCAAGTTAATTTTATTCTATGCATGCAGGGAGAATGCTTTGCTTTTACTTATTGCACACAGATACCTGATCAGCTTCACTTTTAAACTGCTAATTAGACTTGAGTTGGGAAACATCTCCTTTTAACTATAATACTGTTGCAACAAATGAAATTTGACTCCCCTGAAATCATCATGGTTTAGCCCAGGTGTAACTTTAAGTTCTTATTTTCAGCCTCTGAATCAGGCCCGAAGATCCCATCAAAGCAGGTAAGTATGATTTATTTTAATTTTACTGTATTTAATGTAAACCAAATTTGTACTATAAAAGGTAGGCCCTATATTTTATTATATATTTAAGAGAGACATTTAACATGTCGCGGTGGTCACCAGATGACAGGACATGCTGCTTCTTGTGGTTCTCCAGGTGCCAGCATGCCCTGGCATCCTTAGGCATGCCGGTGCTTGTAGCACTACAAGCACCACCATGCCATATACTTGAGAAATTTGATTTTTTTGGTATTTTAGATCTGTGGGGGTGGGGGTGTTGGGGGGGAGCTTAAGATTTTACATTTTTATTAATTAAAAAAAAGCTAAACTTTGTGCAAGGCTGCGCCTACGTAAGCCACGGGTTTTTGTACTGAATGCACTTTTTCTAATGGGCTGTTCAGGGTTGCATGTTTCTGATAAAACACACAGCTCTGTATAGCGGATCCGCATTTTGGATCCGCTTAAAATTTTAAATCAGCCCCCATCACTTTAGTGAGCACATGGTACATCCCTCTATACATCCAGAGGCCTCCATTAGCTTCAATCATAGTGATAAAATTGCATTCAAATACATTTAATCAGAGAAAGAGACGTATGAAATACTATACGAACCAGCATCTTACGCAATAATTGCAAGCTAAAACACAAGTCACATCAATGTAATAATAGTTTCAATGGCTGCACGAGGAACACCTGCATAATATGTTTAAACTTTATTGGAATATATTAAAATGCTTCTTCATTTGACTAATAATCTCCCCAGTATAAGTTGATGATTAGGATAAGAAGGAATGTATATGAATGAATTGCTGTTACAATTCTTGAGAAATAAAAATATATATATAGTAATATTTTCAAAATATAATACAATTGGTGTAAGTATGTTTTAAATTACAATGCTGATAATCTTTATCAAAGTTATAAACTCACACTCTTCTGGTTGTTTTAATTCTAATAAAAAGTGATTTAATTTCTTCTCTCTTCTTTTTGTTTCATCAGCAACGAAAAAGGCCCATATTCAGAGTATAACATATATGTCCGGTGTTTAGTGATTTTTACTACTGCGCATGCATAGTCATTTTTTTATGTATTCTATGTATCTTTTTCTTACGTAGATTGCGTAACTGCGATCTTTCAGACCGCATTTACGGTTTGTGAGTCTTTTAGACCGCAGTTACGCAATCTACGTAAGAGTATGTGCGGTATTCTGAATACAGACCTTATTTCCTATTTTTTACGGAAGTGAATGATTAAATATAAATAAAAATAAAAATTAAGTATTTGTTACCTGAACAACGCAGAGGATCCTTTGTGGCTTTATAAATAAACAATAATATTAATACATCTATTTTTTTGTATGAAGTTAAAGCAGCACAGTATTTTCTTCGGTGTATTTTAATTCCATGTTTACCTCCATAACACAATGGGGGAGAACATCAACTGGAGATCCTAGCAAGATTCCACCATCACCAATTCGCAGCCTCCCAATATATTTTAATATGAGCCCCCCTCCAACCTTCCACACACACCACCATCACCTGCCATCTATATAATAGGGGATGCAGTCCCCAATCCGATACTAGTATTTTAGAAATATAGGCAGCCAAAAGCTGATTGGCTGCCTCTATTTAGAAAATACTAATATTGCGCAATTTTTGTGAATGAATGGGTAAGCATGCTATTCGGCATGCTTATCCATTCAGTCATTCGGAGATCACCACCGCTGCCGCACACCTGACCTGTTGCACACACCGGAATGGAGGTGAGTACTAGGGTCAAGCTTCGGGGAAGGTAGTTTTAGGGTCAGGCTGCAAGGAAGGAAGTTTTAGGGTCAGGGTGCGGATAGGGGAGTCTTAGGGTTAGACTGCGGGGAGGGGAGTCTTAGGGTTAGGCTCAGTGGTGGGATTCAAATAAATTAACAACAGGTTCTATGTCCTAATGACCATTTTCAGTATACCAAAAGATATACCGAAAGGTAGTTTAATAATTCATGCATTTAATACTCAAATAAGAGCAATAAAAGAGGTACACAAAACTAGATTATATTATAATAAAGAGTTTTAAAATAATAATGAAAAAATGTTAAATCTCACCTGACAAACTACTATTGAAGATATTTCCATATAGCTGTTTGATTGGCGTCCTTACTTGCAAAAGCACCGAAACTCCCCATCATGTATCCCTCATCACGTGTCCCTCATCACATGTCCAGTCCCCTCAGTATTCCTCATCATATGTCCAGTCCCCCCAGCATCCCCCATCATGTGTCCAGTCCCAAAGAATCCCCCATCAGGTGTCCAGTCCCCCCAGCATCTGCTATCATGTGCCCAGTCCCCCCAGCATCCCTCACCAGGTGTCCAGTCCCTCCCAGCTTTTCCTTATTCCTTCTTTCTCCTTTTCCTTATTCCTTCTTTCTCCTTTTCCTTATTCCTTCTTTCTCCTTTTCCTTATTCCTTCTTTCTCCTTTTCCTTATTCCTTCTTTCTCCTTTTCCTTATTCCTTCTTTCTCCTTTTCCTTATTCCTTCTTTCTCCTTTTCCTTATTCCTTCTTTCTCCTTTTCCTTATTCCTTCTTTCTCCTTTTCCTTATTCCTTCTTTCTCCTTTTCCTTATTCCTTCTTTCTCCTTTTCCTTATTCCTTCTTTCTCCTTTTCCTTATTCCTTCTTTCTCCTTTTCCTTATTCCTTCTTTCTCCTTTTCCTTATTCCTTCTTTCTCCTTTTCCTTATTCCTTCTTTCTCCTTTTCCTTATTCCTTCTTTCTCCTTTTCCTTATTCCTTCTTTCTCCTTTTCCTTATTCCTTCTTTCTCCTTTTCCTTATTCCTTCTTTCTCCTTTTCCTTATTCCTTCTTTCTCCTTTTCCTTATTCCTTCTTTCTCCTTTTCCTTATTCCTTCTTTCTCCTTTTCCTTATTCCTTCTTTCTCCTTTTCCTTATTCCTTCTTTCTCCTTTTCCTTATTCCTTCTTTCTCCTTTTCCTTATTCCTTCTTTCTCCTTTTCCTTATTCCTTCTTTCTCCTTTTCCTTATTCCTTCTTTCTCCTTTTCCTTATTCCTTCTTTCTCCTTTTCCTTATTCCTTCTTTCTCCTTTTCCTTATTCCTTCTTTCTCCTTTTCCTTATTCCTTCTTTCTCCTTTTCCTTATTCCTTCTTTCTCCTTTTCCTTATTCCTTCTTTCTCCTTTTCCTTATTCCTTCTTTCTCCTTTTCCTTATTCCTTCTTTCTCCTTTTCCTTATTCCTTCTTTCTCCTTTTCCTTATTCCTTCTTTCTCCTTTTCCTTATTCCTTCTTTCTCCTTTTCCTTATTCCTTCTTTCTCCTTTTCCTTATTCCTTCTTTCTCCTTTTCCTTATTCCTTCTTTCTCCTTTTCCTTATTCCTTCTTTCTCCTTTTCCTTATTCCTTCTTTCTCCTTTTCCTTATTCCTTCTTTCTCCTTTTCCTTATTCCTTCTTTCTCCTTTTCCTTATTCCTTCTTTCTCCTTTTCCTTATTCCTTCTTTCTCCTTTTCCTTATTCCTTCTTTCTCCTTTTCCTTATTCCTTCTTTCTCCTTTTCCTTATTCCTTCTTTCTCCTTTTCCTTATTCCTTCTTTCTCCTTTTCCTTATTCCTTCTTTCTCCTTTTCCTTATTCCTTCTTTCTCCTTTTCCTTATTCCTTCTTTCTCCTTTTCCTTATTCCTTCTTTCTCCTTTTCCTTATTCCTTCTTTCTCCTTTTCCTTATTCCTTCTTTCTCCTTTTCCTTATTCCTTCTTTCTCCTTTTCCTTATTCCTTCTTTCTCCTTTTCCTTATTCCTTCTTTCTCCTTTTCCTTATTCCTTCTTTCTCCTTTTCCTTATTCCTTCTTTCTCCTTTTCCTTATTCCTTCTTTCTCCTTTTCCTTATTCCTTCTTTCTCCTTTTCCTTATTCCTTCTTTCTCCTTTTCCTTATTCCTTCTTTCTCCTTTTCCTTATTCCTTCTTTCTCCTTTTCCTTATTCCTTCTTTCTCCTTTTCCTTATTCCTTCTTTCTCCTTTTCCTTATTCCTTCTTTCTCCTTTTCCTTATTCCTTCTTTCTCCTTTTCCTTATTCCTTCTTTCTCCTTTTCCTTATTCCTTCTTTCTCCTTTTCCTTATTCCTTCTTTCTCCTTTTCCTTATTCCTTCTTTCTCCTTTTCCTTATTCCTTCTTTCTCCTTTTCCTTATTCCTTCTTTCTCCTTTTCCTTATTCCTTCTTTCTCCTTTTCCTTATTCCTTCTTTCTCCTTTTCCTTATTCCTTCTTTCTCCTTTTCCTTATTCCTTCTTTCTCCTTTTCCTTATTCCTTCTTTCTCCTTTTCCTTATTCCTTCTTTCTCCTTTTCCTTATTCCTTCTTTCTCCTTTTCCTTATTCCTTCTTTCTCCTTTTCCTTATTCCTTCTTTCTCCTTTTCCTTATTCCTTCTTTCTCCTTTTCCTTATTCCTTCTTTCTCCTTTTCCTTATTCCTTCTTTCTCCTTTTCCTTATTCCTTCTTTCTCCTTTTCCTTATTCCTTCTTTCTCCTTTTCCTTATTCCTTCTTTCTCCTTTTCCTTATTCCTTCTTTCTCCTTTTCCTTATTCCTTCTTTCTCCTTTTCCTTATTCCTTCTTTCTCCTTTTCCTTATTCCTTCTTTCTCCTTTTCCTTATTCCTTCTTTCTCCTTTTCCTTATTCCTTCTTTCTCCTTTTCCTTATTCCTTCTTTCTCCTTTTCCTTATTCCTTCTTTCTCCTTTTCCTTATTCCTTCTTTCTCCTTTTCCTTATTCCTTCTTTCTCCTTTTCCTTATTCCTTCTTTCTCCTTTTCCTTATTCCTTCTTTCTCCTTTTCCTTATTCCTTCTTTCTCCTTTTCCTTATTCCTTCTTTCTCCTTTTCCTTATTCCTTCTTTCTCCTTTTCCTTATTCCTTCTTTCTCCTTTTCCTTATTCCTTCTTTCTCCTTTTCCTTATTCCTTCTTTCTCCTTTTCCTTATTCCTTCTTTCTCCTTTTCCTTATTCCTTCTTTCTCCTTTTCCTTATTCCTTCTTTCTCCTTTTCCTTATTCCTTCTTTCTCCTTTTCCTTATTCCTTCTTTCTCCTTTTCCTTATTCCTTCTTTCTCCTTTTCCTTATTCCTTCTTTCTCCTTTTCCTTATTCCTTCTTTCTCCTTTTCCTTATTCCTTCTTTCTCCTTTTCCTTATTCCTTCTTTCTCCTTTTCCTTATTCCTTCTTTCTCCTTTTCCTTATTCCTTCTTTCTCCTTTTCCTTATTCCTTCTTTCTCCTTTTCCTTATTCCTTCTTTCTCCTTTTCCTTATTCCTTCTTTCTCCTTTTCCTTATTCCTTCTTTCTCCTTTTCCTTATTCCTTCTTTCTCCTTTTCCTTATTCCTTCTTTCTCCTTTTCCTTATTCCTTCTTTCTCCTTTTCCTTATTCCTTCTTTCTCCTTTTCCTTATTCCTTCTTTCTCCTTTTCCTTATTCCTTCTTTCTCCTTTTCCTTATTCCTTCTTTCTCCTTTTCCTTATTCCTTCTTTCTCCTTTTCCTTATTCCTTCTTTCTCCTTTTCCTTATTCCTTCTTTCTCCTTTTCCTTATTCCTTCTTTCTCCTTTTCCTTATTCCTTCTTTCTCCTTTTCCTTATTCCTTCTTTCTCCTTTTCCTTATTCCTTCTTTCTCCTTTTCCTTATTCCTTCTTTCTCCTTTTCCTTATTCCTTCTTTCTCCTTTTCCTTATTCCTTCTTTCTCCTTTTCCTTATTCCTTCTTTCTCCTTTTCCTTATTCCTTCTTTCTCCTTTTCCTTATTCCTTCTTTCTCCTTTTCCTTATTCCTTCTTTCTCCTTTTCCTTATTCCTTCTTTCTCCTTTTCCTTATTCCTTCTTTCTCCTTTTCCTTATTCCTTCTTTCTCCTTTTCCTTATTCCTTCTTTCTCCTTTTCCTTATTCCTTCTTTCTCCTTTTCCTTATTCCTTCTTTCTCCTTTTCCTTATTCCTTCTTTCTCCTTTTCCTTATTCCTTCTTTCTCCTTTTCCTTATTCCTTCTTTCTCCTTTTCCTTATTCCTTCTTTCTCCTTTTCCTTATTCCTTCTTTCTCCTTTTCCTTATTCCTTCTTTCTCCTTTTCCTTATTCCTTCTTTCTCCTTTTCCTTATTCCTTCTTTCTCCTTTTCCTTATTCCTTCTTTCTCCTTTTCCTTATTCCTTCTTTCTCCTTTTCCTTATTCCTTCTTTCTCCTTTTCCTTATTCCTTCTTTCTCCTTTTCCTTATTCCTTCTTTCTCCTTTTCCTTATTCCTTCTTTCTCCTTTTCCTTATTCCTTCTTTCTCCTTTTCCTTATTCCTTCTTTCTCCTTTTCCTTATTCCTTCTTTCTCCTTTTCCTTATTCCTTCTTTCTCCTTTTCCTTATTCCTTCTTTCTCCTTTTCCTTATTCCTTCTTTCTCCTTTTCCTTATTCCTTCTTTCTCCTTTTCCTTATTCCTTCTTTCTCCTTTTCCTTATTCCTTCTTTCTCCTTTTCCTTATTCCTTCTTTCTCCTTTTCCTTATTCCTTCTTTCTCCTTTTCCTTATTCCTTCTTTCTCCTTTTCCTTATTCCTTCTTTCTCCTTTTCCTTATTCCTTCTTTCTCCTTTTCCTTATTCCTTCTTTCTCCTTTTCCTTATTCCTTCTTTCTCCTTTTCCTTATTCCTTCTTTCTCCTTTTCCTTATTCCTTCTTTCTCCTTTTCCTTATTCCTTCTTTCTCCTTTTCCTTATTCCTTCTTTCTCCTTTTCCTTATTCCTTCTTTCTCCTTTTCCTTATTCCTTCTTTCTCCTTTTCCTTATTCCTTCTTTCTCCTTTTCCTTATTCCTTCTTTCTCCTTTTCCTTATTCCTTCTTTCTCCTTTTCCTTATTCCTTCTTTCTCCTTTTCCTTATTCCTTCTTTCTCCTTTTCCTTATTCCTTCTTTCTCCTTTTCCTTATTCCTTCTTTCTCCTTTTCCTTATTCCTTCTTTCTCCTTTTCCTTATTCCTTCTTTCTCCTTTTCCTTATTCCTTCTTTCTCCTTTTCCTTATTCCTTCTTTCTCCTTTTCCTTATTCCTTCTTTCTCCTTTTCCTTATTCCTTCTTTCTCCTTTTCCTTATTCCTTCTTTCTCCTTTTCCTTATTCCTTCTTTCTCCTTTTCCTTATTCCTTCTTTCTCCTTTTCCTTATTCCTTCTTTCTCCTTTTCCTTATTCCTTCTTTCTCCTTTTCCTTATTCCTTCTTTCTCCTTTTCCTTATTCCTTCTTTCTCCTTTTCCTTATTCCTTCTTTCTCCTTTTCCTTATTCCTTCTTTCTCCTTTTCCTTATTCCTTCTTTCTCCTTTTCCTTATTCCTTCTTTCTCCTTTTCCTTATTCCTTCTTTCTCCTTTTCCTTATTCCTTCTTTCTCCTTTTCCTTATTCCTTCTTTCTCCTTTTCCTTATTCCTTCTTTCTCCTTTTCCTTATTCCTTCTTTCTCCTTTTCCTTATTCCTTCTTTCTCCTTTTCCTTATTCCTTCTTTCTCCTTTTCCTTATTCCTTCTTTCTCCTTTTCCTTATTCCTTCTTTCTCCTTTTCCTTATTCCTTCTTTCTCCTTTTCCTTATTCCTTCTTTCTCCTTTTCCTTATTCCTTCTTTCTCCTTTTCCTTATTCCTTCTTTCTCCTTTTCCTTATTCCTTCTTTCTCCTTTTCCTTATTCCTTCTTTCTCCTTTTCCTTATTCCTTCTTTCTCCTTTTCCTTATTCCTTCTTTCTCCTTTTCCTTATTCCTTCTTTCTCCTTTTCCTTATTCCTTCTTTCTCCTTTTCCTTATTCCTTCTTTCTCCTTTTCCTTATTCCTTCTTTCTCCTTTTCCTTATTCCTTCTTTCTCCTTTTCCTTATTCCTTCTTTCTCCTTTTCCTTATTCCTTCTTTCTCCTTTTCCTTATTCCTTCTTTCTCCTTTTCCTTATTCCTTCTTTCTCCTTTTCCTTATTCCTTCTTTCTCCTTTTCCTTATTCCTTCTTTCTCCTTTTCCTTATTCCTTCTTTCTCCTTTTCCTTATTCCTTCTTTCTCCTTTTCCTTATTCCTTCTTTCTCCTTTTCCTTATTCCTTCTTTCTCCTTTTCCTTATTCCTTCTTTCTCCTTTTCCTTATTCCTTCTTTCTCCATTTACTTATTTCTTCTTTTCCCATTTACTTATTCCTTCTTTCCCCATTTACTTATTCCTTCTTTTCCCATTTACTTATACCTTCTTTCCTCTTTTATTTATTCCTTCTTTTCCTATTTACTTATTTCTTCTTTCCTCTTTTACTAATTCCTTCTTTTCCCATTTACTTATTTCTTCTTTTTCCATTTACTTATTCCTTCTTTCTCCGTTTACCTATTCCTTCTTTCCCCATTTATTTATTTATTTATTTATTTATTCCTTCTTTTCCTATTTACTTATTCATTCTTTCCCTTTTTACCTATTCCTTCTTTCCCCATTTACTTACTCCTTCTTTCCACATTTACTTACTCCTTCTTTCCCCATTTCCTTATTCCTTCTTTCCCCATTTACTTATTCCTTCTTTCTCCTTTTCCTTATTCCTTCTTTTCCCATTTACTTATTCCTTCTTGCCCCTCTCCCACTTGCAAGCACCCCATCACTCTTCATGCGCACTAACAAAATGCAGATTTTTTCCAACCCTTACAGTCAGAAAATATCTATTATGCAGATGTCTGAATCAGGCCCAATTATTTTAGTAACATTGGGTTCAAATCCAGCTCTGATAAAAGTAAGAGAATTACATACATTACGTACATACGTCTCCTATCAGTCTGTACTGTGCACGCGCAGTGCAATTCATTCTGCATCAAAACACAATGCTTCGTTGCATGTGGAATTTCCACATGCTGGGAGTTCACACTCACTATGGGGTATATTTACTAAAGACGATTTTGGCTGGCGATTCATAATCGCTGCGATTTTCCCGTGATTTTTTTTTTTCAAAAATCGCCGGATTCACTAAGGGGCGCTTTTCTTAGGCATATTTTAATCACCCGTGAGAAGCATCGCTTTTGCAAGGGGTAAATCCCAGTGCTTTTCTATAGATTTGCCCTTTAAAAAATAGCCGTCGCTGTTTAAAAAAAGAAATTAAAAAAACGCAGCATGCTTGAAAGGCTTAGCCATGCTACGCTTATGGAACTACAAGGCTCAGCATTGCTTAGCCTTGTAGTAATATCAGCGTCAGCATGGTAAGCCTTATAAACATGCTGCTGCGCTGTGTGTGGTGTTTGTAAAAAAAAAACAGTGAAGAGTGTGCACAAAACATACATTAATACATTAATATACTGTCCTCCGGTTGTTAGAAGTGGCATCTCCAGTGGTGTGTTCCGCTGCTCAGCCTCTTCTGTACTTGACATTAGGACAGACTCCTGCTTCTTCTTCCGTGGCGCTCCTAATGACCATTAGGTCGCTAGAGGGCAGCCTTTTAAATTAATGATGACGTCAAAAACACTAGAGCCCCTAATGTAACTGATGTCATCATTAATATAAAAGTTGAATTTGCTAAAGGCTAAAGGACTTTGCCTTTAGTGGATACGGTGATGGCCAAATTGCCTTCAAACTCCCGGGATTTGAGGCGATTTGGTCAAAATCGAGCTTAGTAAATATACCCCTATGTGTACGAGATGCATGGTGGGTGGGCATAGGCATGCAGATCGTACAGTAAGGGCTTGACTAAGCCCTTATATGCAATATAGTATTCTTAAGGTAGGGTTCAGGGCATAGAAATCTATTCCCCATGCAGAAATGCTGGGGGGAACAGAGGATAACAAATTCTGTAAGTTATTTTCTCAATACAGGCAAACCTACAGAATCTGTTATTAGTTCTGGATCTGGTCCAATATTACTAATATTACTACTGCAACTAAATAACATAATAATTATGATGATGATGATGATGATTATTATTATTATTATTATTATTATTATGTAAGTATTTAATGTTTTCTATGTCTTTTTAGGAATATTAGCTTTTAGAACAAGAATATTTTTGTTCAAAAAAAAGCAAACACTGAAATGATGGTAAACAAGTCTAAATTAAAGAGAGGCATGAACATTGTGGGGATAGTTTTTGTTGTTCAGATTTAATAGGAAAATGAAACTTGGCATAACAGATTCAAATGGGATTATGGGTAATAATTAATAGTGATAGAAGCAAAACAAATATAAGGAAAAGTATAATGATTTTATAACTGAGGTATGTCTGTTGTCAGCCACCATATTAATAACATTCCTTCATTCTCACTGAGAGCGGGCAATATATCATGCAAAGTGAAAAATGTTCTATGTACAACATGTCAGCCTCCTTCCATCAGGAAGAGAGCTCAGAAAGATGTAAGCCATTATAGCCCAATATGTCATCCAGGAGAGTGACGTCCACAGGATGATAAGACCACAGCCAAAATGAAAAACTATTTTTATAAATTAATAGGATTTAACTCAATATAAAAAAAGAGTCAGCTTATTCTTCAGCAACCAAAAAATAAAGAATATGAAAGGGGGATAAGAGCACTAGAGAATTTGAAATATGGCACAATACAAGAATAATGGCTTA
Organism: Limnodynastes dumerilii; assembly: GCA_011038615.1. Taxonomy (NCBI): domain Eukaryota; kingdom Metazoa; phylum Chordata; class Amphibia; order Anura; family Limnodynastidae; genus Limnodynastes; species Limnodynastes dumerilii. The sequence continues at coordinate 12,728 of WWET01006344.1, forward strand.
CATTAAAAAATGTAATAAGAATATTCACACATCGGGAAGTTCTAAAGCAATCTTTATATTTTAGTTTGACACATATCTTGGCAGTTGCAGTTGTGCATTATGTTGTAGTCTGGACAGCTGCACTTGCGTATGCTTCTGTTCTGGGCATATGCAGAGCAAAAGTAATGCAAAACTATGCTACACTATCTGGTGGACATATCTGTCTAGATCCCCCAACTGAACAGCAGAGACGCTCTCTTGCTTAAATGGTGAGCTTTGAAAATGAATCTACTTTAGTACTTATGGGGATTTGAACTCATAATCTGATGAATGTGCCTTAAATCCAGAGCTTATAAGAACAGTGTGACATAACCTTTCATTCTTCCACATAAAATTAATAAACTGTCTATGAAAGAAAAAAAAGAAAAAAAAACCCACAACGCTGAAAGGTTTGAACTCGTAACCCAATGGCTGTAAGGCTTTAAAGCTTCTTTAAGAGTCTACACTTTGCATTTCTGTAGACATCTGAGATATACTTCCAACCAAGGTGTTGTGAATTCTAACTCTATAGATAAACTGCTAAACTGTTTCTGCTAAGCAAAGAGGGGTTGACTGACATTTGGAGGATGACACAACAGACTGAATAGGAAGAGGAAGTTAGACAGCAGAAAGAAAAAATGCCTGTGATGTGAGGAGGAGAAAATGGCACAAGCAAGTCCCATGCTTGAATCTACAATAATCTCTTTTGCCAGGTCCATCGCGCCTTGGTCTAGGTAAATCTCGGGTCGTTTTGCCTTTTACACTAGACCTGTCACTGCCCTGCATTGTGAAGTAAAGTCATTATAAGGGGACAGCAGATGCTCATATATATGACGTAGCAGAGCTCTTATAGATTCCAATAGGCCAATGAGCTGCTTTTAACAGAACCAGGGAAGAATTACCCAGGAACACCTTTCATACTGCAGCATATCCAGCTTCAACACGGTAATAACCATTCACACCGACAGACAACCAGACCCATGAGTTGTGAAGTCAGGTTTCCTGGCTGGAGCACAGCTGTGTTCAGTACTGGTTGACAATTTTGAAAGCTCCACATGTGATACTCTTTATGGGCTGGATCCAGACTTAAGTAAGTGCTTGAAATGAGTTACTCCTGGGCTAAACCATGTTGATTTCAGGAGGAGTCAAGTTAATTGTATTCTTTGCATGCAGGGATATATCTTTGATTTGCTTACTGCACACAGAGACTGACCAGCTTTACTATCACACTGTTATATAGACTTGGGATAGGAAACATCACCTCTCAACTCTAATACTGTTTGCAACAGATAAAATATAACTTCCCTGCAATCAACATGGTTTAGCCCAGGAGTAACTAATATCAAGCACTTACTTAAGTCTGGATTCAGCCCAATGTCTCTTGTGATTCTGTGGGAAAATCTGGAAAACACTATCGGCCTGATTCAATTAGGATGCGGTGCGTTTTTTCCCGTCATTTACGGTAGTTAAATATCGGTGTGCATAAACTCCCCACCCAAAAAAAGCTAATTGAATCAGGCCCTATGAGTGGTCCCTGAGTACTGAGATTGGGAAACACTTGTATACAGTATGTATAAAGGTGAGTAAACCTGTTGTCCCTACTGCATTGAGCGAGATATAATCAGATCACCCAACTTCATGAAATCTCTTACGTTACATAGCAACTCTCAGGTTCAAACTAACTAGCTCGAAAATATTTTGTAATTTAAAGCTAAGCAGCTCTGCAGGATCTTGATGGCCTAGTTCATGCACCTAAACCTGTGTCTATTGTCGGAGCTACTATCTTCACTTGTGCAATCTAAGTTGCAGGGTGAGTCGTGGAATTTCATTTTGTTTTGTCACAATGCAATTTAAAGCGGAGTTAGGAAATTCACTGTTTGGCTATAAATCCGTTTGCACATTTTGGGCCGTATTCAGAGATCCAGTTTTAACTAAAGTTCTGTGCGTATTTTTAGGATTGGATCGATTTTGCATCAACTGATACGCCATCTACGTTGAAGTTAAGGTCGGAAATGGCTAAGGGACGGACTCGTGAATCAGGGGGAGAATAATGCGACCCTAAGTGGTGTGGAAATATACGGACCTAAGGATTTGCATAGAAATGGGCGGGGGGAGGCATTGAGATGAGGGAAAGTGGGCGCGCTTACAGAGTTAGGGCCAGTAATATACGCAACTAATACACATAAGGCCGGAAGTGAGTGCGGTCAGATAGGGTCAATGCAGGAAGTTTAGGTCCGGCCGGAGGTTGCAAGGGGAGTTACTGTTTTTTCTAGTGGGAGTAACCTGCTCCGACCCGCCACTTAGTTGCGTATATTTGATAAACCTCTCCGGAGACTTTTGGTGTTGGGGGGGAGGGGTTTACGCTTTTAGGAAGGAAGAGTTAGGGTTAGGGCCATAGAAGGGGAGGGTTAGGGTCTGGCTGCAAGGAGGGGGGTCTTAATGTTAGGCTATAGAGAAGGGAGTATTAGGTCAGGCTAGGGAGAAAGGAGGGTTAGTTAGGGTCAAGCTGTGGGAAAGGGAGGGCTAGGGTAATGGTAGGGGAGGTTTAGGGTCAGAATTAGGGGAAGGGTTGGAGTTACATTTTAGACTTATCTATCACAGCACCGTGTTCAGTGCTCCGGGGATCAATTGATATGCCTCATCAAGACATAAGCAATCGATATATCAGCCAGTTCAAAAATGGCTGGGAGAGAACGGCCCTATTTCAGTAGTGGGGACCCACACCCGTTCCAGAGGTGGCCCTAGGTTTTGTTGGACCCTAAGCAACAAAAATAAAATGGACCCTATAAACAATGTTCCTCCTCATATAAAAAATTACAGCCTAAGACCAGACTTGCCCTATTCCCTTCATGATGAAAAAGACCCCAAAAATTGTACCCCTGATATAACAAACTCATTAAAAATCAAGCCCTCAAATCAGATTCTCATACTAATAAAAAATCAAAGAGCACCCCTATATAAAAATAACACCCAAGATAAAACACTAAAATAGGGTCTTATCCTAATTTAATAACGGAGGCTGACTTCCACAAGCCACAGGCATAAGTTAGGTGCATGTCTGGCAATGCGCATGTGTGAGACAGATGTAATGATGCGGATTTCCTTGTGTACAGAACTAAGTTCCATACACAAGGAGATCCGTCTGACAAGGCAGCACTAACAATCCACAAGCGAGTAGGTTGGAGTCTGCAGGGGAGTAGTGAGGGTGGAGCCGGTGGAGCTTGTGCTCCGGGCACTGGCTGACCAAAGGAACATCGCGGAGCACAGCCAAGTGCCATCTGCAGATCCCTAATATACTAATATTACATGTGGGATGATACAAGCAGTCTGGAATGGCACACTATAGAATGTACAAGTGATGATATCATGGGAGGCCGAAGTGTCTTGGAGAGTGGACCCAATAAGGCAGGTTTGTCAGGGGGGGAGACTGAAAGGCAGATGTAACAGAGGGGGAGGAGGAGAGGGAGATGTGTAATGGCAGATATCTTCTATCTTCATTTTCTACACAGACTCAGTGTAATAAGAATCTACGTGAGGCATGAAGACCCCAACAATAAATATTTATTTAAGTAAAGACAACACTTCCTTATAGCCATCAAATGTTATATAAAATGGTCACCCCACTCCCTGGCACACTACACAATGGGGGGCGCCATATCATTCACCTGCTCCAGGTGCCATTAATCCATGCGACACCTCTAGGAGTGTGGTCGGTAGTTCCGCATGGATCTGCGTTCAGATGGATGCAGATCTATGCAGAGAAGTTAAAGTAGGTTTCTGGACATGTGACTGACAGGAGAAGTAGGTTTCTGGACATGTGAGTGAGAGGGGATGTAGGTTTCTGGACATGTGAGTGACAGGAGGAGTAGGTTTCTGGACATGTGAGTGGAAGGGGGAATAGATTTCTGGATATGTGAGTGATAGGAGGAGTAGGTTTCTGGACATGTGAATGACAGGGGGAGTACGTTTCTGGACATGTTAGTGAGAGGGGGAGTAGGTTTCTGGACATGTGAGTGACAGAGGGAGTAGGTTTCTGGACATGTGAGTGACAGGGGGTGTAGGTTTTTGGACATGTGAGTAAGAGGGGGTGTAGGTTTCTGGACATGCGAGTGAGAGGAGTTACAGGGCCGTTCATTCCCCTCTTCTGTATGGACTTACAGACCTCTGTGCATACGAAGGTCTGGATCACAGTCTTTCACAATAAAATTTATCCCCAGATTCCTAATCCAAAGCCATATCCCCCTTAAACCCCATAACTCTGAATAGTTATTAAAATATGACATTCTCCATTAGAACCTAAAAAATTGAAAATCAGGCCCAACCCTTATTAAAATCATCATTAATAGACAGATCCCACATTAGACCCTAAAATCCCACCTAAAAATCAGATCTCAGATAAACTTTATTGAAGTACTGCCATTTCCTGCCACTGCTCCTTATTTCTCTGTATCTGCCTCCATTGCACTGATTGGTGAAATACTCCAGTCATCCACCAATCAGCCCTCTTGTGGATAACCAGTGCTATCCACCAATCAGCAGGTTATGTTTTCTGATTATTGCAGAAGTCTGCACTACACAGACATAATAGTCAGCTGGAAGTGACAGTAGCATAGCTCCCAACACTTAGAATTCTAAAAGCAGGATGAAATAAACCACACTTTGGCCCACCCAAACTCCACCCAGTTCTGCCCACAAATGACCAAAGTTCCACCTATATCCCCAATAAGTCCCATCCACTTTGTGGCCTGCGAATCAGGACAAAACTGTGAAAGACAGTTGGGTGGTATGAGGTAGAGTGTATAGCTTCCGGACAAATGTTATGTCAGTGCAGTGCTGCAGATGCCTGATCCAACGTTGATGTGGGGCCTTCAAAGGCACAAGGCCCTAGATACAGGCCTATACAGCCTGCTTTATTTTTACCCTATAGCTGTATATATAAGATATGTTATATGTAAATCTCATATATTAAGCAATGTTCTTAATAACCTTTCACACATTCGGCTGGATCCAGACTTGCTTGAAATGAGTTACTCCTGGGCTAAACCATGTTGACTGCAGGGAAGTCATATTTCATCTGTTGCAAACAGTATTAGAGTTGAGAGGTGNGCAAACAGTATTAGAGTTGAGAGGTGATCTTTCCTATCCCAAGTCTAAATAACAGTGTGATAGTAAAGCTGGTCAGTATCTGTGTGCAGTAAGCAATTCAAAGATATATCCCTGCATGCAAAGAATACAATTAACTTGACTCCCCCTGCAACCAACATGGTTTAGCCCAGGAGTAACTAATTTCAAGCACTTACTTAAGTCTGGATCCAGCCCATTATCATAAAATACTTGCTTACATATATTATTTTACACTTTTATCTCTCCACTATAATACACTGACACATGCAGTGACTCCAACCATATATTAAACCATATTGCAGCTACTTTACTTTCATGTCAATCAACCATTGCAACACTTTCTCTGTCTTTATAGTGTGACACCCCTACCCACCGATGCTAACCTCATGAGGAAGAATCCATTTTACAGAGAGAAATGGATTAAAGGCTGTGAAGCTAAGAGCAGTCTCTCCCCCCGCGCCCTGACTCAGAGATCGGCAGAGCATCACCTTGAGAAAGGTAGAGAGAAACAGCAAAGAGGGAAAAGGTTAGCATATTGATTAGAGCTGTTATTCCTTTGTTTGGGGAATGGATTCATAGATTCAGGTCATGTTTCACCAGAGGCATTGTGGGAAAGTAATAAGCCTTATACAGAGATCCTGGATGTGCGGCATTCGGAATTGATAAGTCAGCTCTTGTTCACTTTCCTTAATTATGGCTCATTTATTTCGGCTGTATAGCATGGTTTTGTGATGGCGTAGATAAGTGCTCCGTCATTGTAACAGCATTGTGCAAAGGACATTGCCATTCGTGCAGCTTTATCAATATCAGCTTTTCTTATTACTCATTCCATTTATCTATAGAATAATCGTGGCCTGCAAGCTGACTGTTCAGACATGTCACATCATGCGCTTGTGTGTGTAGAAAAACTGCATCTCTGAACTACTTGCCTACTTGACATAGTATATATATATTTAATTTGTTTTGTCCCTGCACCCTGATGAAAATCGTTTTAACAACTGAAACGTCGGCTCTATAATCATGAAATAAAATCTCTTAATACATTATGTATTCACAGAGACTCCTGAGTGACTCCTATATCCTTGTTCCTGCATCCTCCAATATAAATATATATA